>APFE031108923.1:605-61725 GCA_000404065.3 Pinus taeda
GGTTGGGTGATTCCTCCTCTTTGAGACGACAAGTGCCAGTACAGACTTGTGCTCCCACATACCGTCGAGTATATATTGGGAGACCACAATAGGCTATATCCTTTATCCTTAGGAAGCCGTGTCTGCCGCCTTATCAATTTCAATGCACTGAACACAACATTCGGGAAGATTGACTACTGTACTATAAAAAGCATTCTGCAGTTTTGCGAATGGTTTGGTAATCCCTCTCTTTAAATTTCCAGAGTAGTCATTTTCGTTCCTTTTCAGACTCCTTAAAAGAAAAGGTCCATCTGAGCACTTGTCACTTTACGCTCATTAAAAATTGAAGGCGACTTTAGATTTTTCTCGACTCTTAAAAATTGAAAAAGCAAGTTGTGTCAAAGCATCATAAAATCTATTTTAATTGGAATAACATCATTTTTAGCTCATTGGTCTTAGGTTGAGAAAATGGAGTCCACCAATCAAGGATTACCCTTGGGGGGAATCCTAGTCCCTTCTCCTCTTGGGGAGATGCTGGTGCACCTCATATGGCCACATTGTCCTTCCCAGGACTGAAAATTGGCCTGCTAGTATGGCTTTTCTCGACCTCTATCATTCAAAACACTGTGATTCCTGAGAAATCAAATCAATAACCAGATGATACTAGAGTTACCCCCCAACCTTCTACTTCGTTTGTTTCTCCCTCTCCTTCTTCCTCTTCGCTTGGTGAAGCTAGTAAAACTAAAAACCAAGTAACTGAGAAGAAGAAGAAAGGGAAGGAGAAGAAGAAGAAGAAGCCAACAGTGAAAGGGGGCAACCATGCATCATCTTGCGAAAATCCACACACTGTACCATCCAAACCTAAATCTCCATGTGTCATTTGCAAGGGAGACCATTATCATCGAGATTGTCCTTACATCCCATGGATCTTAAGCGACTGGTCTCCCCGCTTGCACAATCTGGTGCCCTCAACCTCTGATGATCATGTTAAAAGTACACTATCAACTAGTGAAAATGAAGTCAATGGACAAAAAGGAAGATCTAAAATTCCTTGTAGACTGTTTGAAGGAAATCATGCCATCCACTGTTGTCCCTTCCTAGATGAAGCTAAAAGAGTCCTGGATAACCGTCCTGCTTCACTGCTACGGCTTCCTCCTGGATACAAGAAACTCTTGTAGAGTCCATCACTAGTTGAAAATCTGACTGACACACCATTGTGGTCGGTCGAAGCATCTATCGTTGAAGATAAACCCTCTGAGTCCACACCAGACCAAAGTCAACAAGTCGAGACGACAGTCGACCTAGTCTTGTCTTCAGAAGGTCTACCTTCAGATGATACAGTCACCAAAGAGAATGAGAACAACACTGTTCAAATTCTTTTCGTCAACATAGAATCCGATGAACATGGGGGAAATCTACTCGTTCCTTTACCATAGGAAGAAAGCTCATCAGAGATTTACTCGGTTGTTTATTTGGTCCCTCCTCTGAGTGATCTAGTCGTTTCCTTCGATTGGAATCTACTAACTAGACCCCGTCTACCATCTAATGTACCATTCTGAATCATAGTACAAGCTTACAGAATGATCGTGGTTGGTACTATCATAGATGAAGGGGCTTCTGTGAGTATCCTTTCCTCAACTTCTTGGAAATTGCTTGGTTCACCATCACTTTTGCTTGAGATTCGAAATCTGACAGGCTTCAACAAAGGAACCTATCAACCATTAGGGATCCTTCCAAGTTTGCCTATAACGTTGAGAAGGAAAATTGTTTATTTGAACGTGATGGTAGTCCAAGGGCCTTCAGATTACAATCTACTCCTTGGGTGTGACTACATTTTATAGCATGGGAGCCATTGTTTCCTCACTCTTTCGAGTGATGTGTTTTCCGCATGAAGGCAGAGTGGTCTAGCTCGTAGACCAGCTTTCATTCCCCAGTTCAAACATAGCTAATAGTCAAATGCCACCCTTAATTGGTCTTTTTGCACAAGGAATGTCTCATAAATCTCCAGTCTATCCACCTGATGAGCGCGAATGATTTGGTGAATGTGACTAAACCCAGGCGGCATGCACTCTGGTCTGCTTCGGTAGGAAAACTTTAGGTATAGAGTAGGTTTCCACGAAGGATATATGACTAGTCTGACACACCCGTCCGTTTAGGAAAATGGGATTAGACTGGAATAGGATTCCTTCATCAAAGGTTAGGTGATTGGAACTAGAATCACCTTCATCCATTTCGATGGACAAAGCCAAGGAAGTGTTTTTGTCTGCTACGCAGGTGGAACCATCTTGCAAGTGCAAGAACTTCTATATGGTAACTTGGAAATTCTACTTCTCTATACCTGGGGGCATGCAAACCTTTTTGCATGCAAGTGAAAAGTGACAATTTATTTTCTTAGTTTGTAGGTTCTTAACCCTTTAAACTCGTAGGTTGGTCGTTCCTAGCTTGCATACGAAAGGCTCTAGAGCAAAGTTTTGAATGGGGCAAGCTCCCTAAAAAATGAACCTATCGATGAGACATCCTTATTATACAACTGGCATAAGCAGGTTTACGTGAAGTTCAAGCTCGTTAAAAAATAAACCTAGCAATGAGCATATGTTTCCCCCAGAGTTTAAGCTCATTAAAAAATGAACCCATCCGTCGGTAAATAACCATTGCAATCGCATAATCATCATCTTTTGAGCCTTGGTTGTGTTCATACCATCACCTCCACTCTTTTTTGGCTGATCATATGCCTCCATTTGATTGTTTACCCCTTTTGAGGAAGAGTTGTGATGACTGATTCTATTAGCCATCTTCTTTACACTTCCATGATTGAAAAGTTCCAAACCTTACATGGAACCAGCTGCTATCTGAAAACATCACTCATTCCTCAAAAAACGAGTCTCCTTTAAGCTCTTTTCATCTGACTCATAAAATATGAAAAGATTGCTGAGCAATTGGCCTCTCCAGCTCGTTAAAGTGATTGGGAGTGCCATCCCTCCTCTAGATTTTAATCTTTTTGGACCTGAGGGATCATTACACAAAAAGATCGAGTGCTTGTCTTGTTCGGCTCGTTAAAACTATTGAAAAGTCATCCCTTTCGTATTATTTTATACTTTTTCAGAATTAAGGGATTATACTACGAAAAATGATTACTGGAGTTGCCTTTCCGTCTCTTTTTAGACTCTCTAAAATTGAAAAGGACTGAATTATCTTTATCGTTAAACTCATTAAAACAATAGCGACAAACTTGTCCATGCAGACAAGAGTGAGTTTCATTGCCGCTAGGCTCATTAAAACATAGCGACAGGTTAGCCCAAAGGGAAAATTATAGAACAATCATATGTTATCCTCCTTAAGCTTGACAAAAATAAAGAGGTATTGGTCAGCAATGACTGGGGAAAAATTGGGAAGAAAACATGAAGAAACTTTATTGGTAGCAGGTCGCTCTTGAACATGACACTTTCACTCCATCACCATGATTGAGTCAGGTTGGGTTATTTCGTTCACCGTCATATCACCATTGGTCCTCTGTACCATCCATTTTTGGGGTTAACACTACCAATCCATTTCAGTGTCGATGATATGTTCAAGAGAAGTCGTTCACAGAATTCACCAACCTAGCTTACATCTCATCCGCTGCAATACCTTCACGCTTCATTCTTTCATGACCGTGACCCTAAACCTTGTATCATCAAATCGTTTTCACCTCCAAAAAATCATTTGCTCCGTTTCGTGTCGTAGATGTGGGATTCATTAAGGCCCTCCTACAATAGGTCACTTCTTGTTGACATCAACTCATTATCCAAGAAGTTGACTTAGGAACAACCCTTTCAGTATTTTAAAGCTTGCATGCCTCAATGGCAAGTTTCTCACTTCCGACGATAGGTTTACATCAATGGCCTTCGATCGGAAGATTTTACGTGGTGTTTGACATCGACTCATGTCTTCGCACCACGTGAATTGTACTGCCATACCTTGAGGGTCATCATCATTATCAATGATTTCTCTCACGCCTATTAATAGCTTACATCATTGGCTAGTAATCAAGCGATGTCTTTCCATGTTTGACGTCAGAAGATCCTTTCACATGGATCGACTTGTACTTCGGGCGAAGATTGAATGAGTTTGAAGACCCCAGATCTAGTTTCATCCATCTAGGCTGTGATATATTCAGGAAAATAAAGACATAAAATGTACATCATAGCTGCACAGATAATCATCCAAGCTAAGGGATGATGGCTCTACCAGAATCACCAGTCTGCCATACAGACAGTTTTCTGTCCAATGTACATGAAATGAATTTATAAAGCTGAGCATGGGAATGCCCGGATCAGCTAGATCATGAAAATATTATGAAGATAATGTATTGTATTGTATCTTATTACAGGTCACCTTCCAGTTCGAAAAAACTCAGATCCTCATGATAAAGCATTTCACCCAACATCAGAAGATTTACAACCTCATGCTTTAGGGGGCAACTGTTATAGACATATTTGGGCACTGCAACCCCAATCTCATATGTCCATAAACCAAGGGCTTCTAAGCCCCTAAAAGTGTTGTTACACACCCTAAAGGAACATGGTCAGCTGATTACATCATCTCCCAGAAGTTCTCCCTGAAAAACTACTCAGAACTGGTCAAAACTAGACCATACAGACTGCTCAGTGCTAAGGGTGCGACGCTCACCTACTGCATGAAAAAAGTGCGATGCATATTGAAAATCCCTTCTGTAGGGTGCGATGAGTGAGAGTAGACAAATGGCAGAGGCAGTTGGTTAGGTGGAATCCCACATAATCTTCTAGAAACTGCCCATTTGACACTTTCCTCTTTGAATTCGCCCAGGGATGAGTAAGAGATCATGAAATCTCCAAGTGGAACCAAGAACTATCAAAGAAATGACACTAATCAAAAACCTAGAAGCTGACTCACCCACCTGCAAATATCTATATATGGATCCCTCATCCTAGAGATCCAGAGGCTGGAATTTTGTATCTTGTAAGGAAGTGTTGTTGGTTTCTCTGTGGAACATCATAGTGTTGGGTGATATAGCTTTTCATTAGGTGAAGAGGGCTTTCATGCTGGGAGGATGGCATTGGGTCATATCAATGGGTTATAATCCTCTTTTCTACTACTTCTATCAATAAAGCTATTTGAGTTTTCCTCCATATTATTGTATATATCTGAATCTTGTATTGATATATGCATTTGTATGGCTAATATATATTTGATCCTATATTGTTTACGGATATAGATCTCTATACTTTGATGGTATTATGTTACTTTGACTCTACAAGTGTTCTTTGAAGCGGGACAAGTAAGGAAGGAGTGGCAAAGATCCGTCAAAGGGGAGAGGAAACAAGCAAGGAGCCAAGCGAAACACTGAGGTTGGTACTCTCTGCTTCTCTCTCATCTATTTCTCATAAAGGAAAACACAAGTGACTTTAATTTGTTTGTTTCTAAGATAGCTACCCATCTTAGTGGGACTAGCAGCTCTGAATGGACAGTATTTTTGCCGATAAAAATCATGGATAGTCAGTGCCCTTCTGAGGACTCGTTTCCATTTTTAGCATGTAGTCCTGCAAAACAATCATCAACGTTAGCTATGCCTTCTATCTCCAACTTGTCTATGCAAGGCCACCATGCTTGCCATTCTAATAATCTCTTTCCATTCTCTAACTGGATTGCTTCTTGGTTTGTTCTGGTCTACTCAGCGATGGAGGGTCAATCTCACATTTTGTCAATCGGCTATAAATCTTCAACCTCCCATGTTCGGATGGTGGCTTTAGTGTCTCAGTTGGCTTCCCAGATTTACCTTCATGCTTTAGCTTTCTCGAAGCCTTCTTTATTTCCTCATGATCCATGAGCTATTTTGATCAAGTCTCGAGCTTAATTTAAATGATTGGTTGGTCTTTAGTGAATCCATTCCTCAAATTTAAACCTCGGCGTCATCTCAATGGTCAAATGCTTGTGGGTCGTTATTGCTCATAACTTTTCAATGATGCTCCAATTTCTTTTTCAATGGACCCTCCAAAAAGTCCTACCTCCAAATTGGGGTCTTATCTATCCTTTAATAGTTGTTGGTTTCACAGTGATTGCAAGCTCAGGGTGGTGGTCAAAGGCTCCAGTTGGGGGTCATGGGCTTATGTGCTCTGGTCGAAGGGTAATTGTAGCTCGTAGTTCATGGGATTTCGCTACTCGTGCTCTATCAGTGTGGCTCATTCATGCGTATATATGCTTTGGTGGAGGAACAAATGCAACTCATGGTTCGTGGGCCTTGGCCACTCGGGCTTTGCCATTGCAGTTCCTTGGTATGATAAATCCTCGTTTTATGGATACAACTTCTAGGTTCCACAACTTCATATTTGTTGTCTTAATTTACTATGGATGGTTTCTTTTTGTTTTGGATCTGTTTGGATAGCTTTGTTTGAACAAAGTCAGTATTCTTGTAACCTCTTGAAGTTTAGAGTGGGCTTAGCCACTTTTTTCTTTTTCTTTGTTGAACTTATCAAGCAAGACACATGTAATTTTAAGCTTCTCAATTTGTGCTACTGGGTTGGTTTCCCTATGGTGAGGCCAATAGTACAAAGCACCATCTTTTGTAATGATCTCCTTCAATAATAAAATGTAGAACCTTACAAAAAAAATCACATTACAAAAATTAACGAGAGTAAATTGTTTATATATCAGTGTGTTGTGAGGGGGGTAGGGGGGAATCAATTTTAAAAATATTAAGAAAAAAAAATCACCTTTTAAAAAACATTATAACAGAAAATAAAAAATAAAAAATTAAATTACTTTTAAAAAATAAAAAATACCCTCCTTTTGTGTTTTGTACCCCCCTTGGCCTTACTATGATGCCAACTCACACAAAGGGGGTTGTCACTCCCACTATACTTGGTGCATTGCATGCACTCTCATTACTTCATCGACCATGCCACAAAGTTGTCATAGGAATGTACAAGAGGACTCAACATGAGAATTCTATCAAATTGGCAGAGCTGGAGGGAAAATTTGACAACATATGCCGCAAGCTAACCATTCTAGCAAAGAGATCAGCCAGAATATCCATCTCCTCAAACGAGGACAGTGACCAGTGAGCATGTATGCCTGAAGAATCTATCTAATAGTTGTTTTAACTCACTGGGTTTTTCTTGTATCTCTAGTAGTGTATTTTTTCTTTTGATGTCAACATATGTCGAGGTCCAGCATAGCCAACCTATTTTTATATGTTTTTATTGACAATATGCTCTATGTAGACGATGCCTCATCAACCTCAAGATTCTGAACTTTTTTTACTGGTTGTTTCCCATCGAGCAAGCCATTAGCAAAAAGAAATTGGTTTAGGTAATCCTCATTTGATATAATGTAAAGTGCCTACCTTAACAAAAAAAAAAAAACCATTAGAAATAAAAAATAATAACAAACAAAATTAAGATAACTATATTTTAAATTGTTATTATTATCGGCATCATCATCAATTATGAAGAAGTGAGAGAGGAATAACATCTATGAGATTGGGGAATTAGGGCTCCGGAGTAAGAGGAGAAACAACGAAGGATGCATGTGATCAGTGAAGTGCGAGAATCTCATTCATGGCCTCAGACTTGGTAGGGATGAGGCATACTTGTTGAATCATTTGATTTTTTTGGATATTTGTTGTGGGCTTGGTTAGGGTTTGTAGTTGTCCATTAAGTAGGTGATTGTCAAAAGTTTGAATAGTGAATATGACTTGGGAAGAGCAGATCTAGTCCATGGCTTATTTGGCATGTAAGGGGAGACATAGAGGCAAAATATCAAGTAGATTAAAAACTGTAGGGCAGTGGGGATGGACTAATCCAGGTAACCACACCCTAATTCCTAACAAATACAGTTGAGGTTAGCTAAGTGTACATTGTGGGCTCGAATTTGCTTTCATAATATTTTTCTAAGGCATCATATATGGCATAGGCTTGGGGTTCAACTGGACGATTAGATGTAGAGGCGCCTTTTTTTATATTCAAGCCTGGGGTTTGTTCAGGCCCAAAAATTAGGAGTTGAGGTTCGATACCAAACCTCTTCATGCTCTTCATGGGGTTTTCCATTGTTTCCACTTCAAGTGCTTTCATATGTTTTGCAAAACTGACTTTTAAAGATTTGGAGAATTCTTTGGGAACATATTTGGACCATTACTCTTCTTATAAACAATATGGGGATAAATCTTTGGCTAGAATTCTTGTGAATATATATCTTCTGAAGGGTTGGAAAAAATGACGGACATTGGGAAAGGAGAGGGAAATGGCATATTCGAAGGGGTTCCTTTTAGGTGTAGAATATGTCACAATTATTGACATATTATCAAAGATTGTGAGCTTCCATTGGTTAAGAAGGCCCATGGTATGCAATCATTTTCTTTTTGAGGTCTTTGATGAAAATCATAGAAGCAACATTAGCATCTGCAAAGACTTCTCTGGTCTCCAATGACCTCTCAACGATTTTGTGTGGTCGATTCCAATGAAATCTTGGAAAGTTTAAATTGTTCTTGAAGGTCACCAAGTGTTAGGAATTTCAGCAAACTATAAGTATGGTTTCCCCTCAACATAGGAGTTTTGCAGGGTTTTCACAGTCTCTCCAAGGAAATTTCCTGAGATAACAAGTCTGAGATGCATGGAATCGCAAAGAGGGTGATGGACATGTTCTTCACGCTGAATGGTTGGGATGCCTAGATCAAGGTTTTTTTTGGTGATTTTGTGGATTATTCCCCCCCCCCACCCTATTTCATGCGTTATTGGTTGGGATTCTAAGGGTGCAGCTCCTTCGATAAATTGGTTGTCTTTTGTAGATATTCAAGTTTCCACACCCTCTATGAGTTTTCTCTCAAGTTTCACTCTTCCATGGAGATAGGAGCAGATCTATGTTGATTTTTCACAACACTTAAGAATCACATTTATGTCTAAGTTCACAGTAGAAAACACCCTCAAATACCACAACACAAGCGCTTTTCATAGTGGAATAGCATACAATAGTCAATCAATAACCTAAAACTTTTTATATTACAATTCTCAATACAACAAGCATAGGACCAAGGATCATGGCCCTTTTAATCAACCTCTATACAAGATCAAATAGGGCTTAGGGTCAACAAATTATGACTACAAATATGTCCCTGAACAAAGGACACTTTAATTGATGGGGGAGCACTTCCACAACCCTCTCAGTCCATGTACCTTGAACACTTATGGTAGGTACTTTTTCTCCTCTTCAACTACTCACAAGAATTTTACCACTTCAAAATTGTTGTTTCTTCAACTCAAAAATATGCCTCTACCAATCATTGTTTCTCCTCCAATTTCATTGATCTTTTGCCCATACAAGTCTACCCTCTAGTTGCTCTTCTCCTCCTCCAAGAGTGTCAACTCTTAAGGTCTTCAATCGTGCCCTCTTCCTGTCTCTTTGCTGCTCCAAAGATGACTAGACTTAGGACTTCAAGGTTGTGCTCTTATCACTGATATTTCTCATTTGCAAACCACTAAATTAGGGCACAACATGCATCCCTCTTATCATTTATTTCCCAATCATGAAAACTTTGAACTAGGGCTCACAATTCTTCCTTCACGCAATCTATAATTCTAATATATCTAGGGCTTCATACATAGCCCACACTTCTATAATTTTCTCCTCAAATTACACAGAACTAGGGCTTGTATACTATTGTCAATAACACTTAGGATAGACATCCCATCACCTTGAATTCATCAACATAGAAAGAAAAATCATCATCCCTTCTACGATGTCTCCTACAGCCTTGAAATCTCACAATTCTGGACATAAGTTTATGAGATAGTTAGCCCTCTTTTAGGGTTCCTATACTAACCACAAGTCTACCCTACAACTTGACCTTTATAGCTCCTTTATACCTATGAAAAATCTCTCTTACAGTCCCTTTTATCTTTGGATTGGTTCCTTAAATAATGCAGCCTCACTTCAACAATAGCTCAGGCCTATCAACCCTCTAAAACATGCCTCACAACCCTCCAAATCTCATATAGTAAGGGCTTCGAACCTCTTCTAAGAAACATAACACCTACAACCAAAATTACAGAGAGTTTCACACATTCTTTATCCAAAAACCATACAAAACACTTATGCCAGAAATCTTCCTAACTCGACCTAACTAGATCACAAGAGACAAAATAAATTCATCTTTTTCTTCAACTATGGATCATCTACTTAGATTTGTGGCTTCCTCAGATTGGTATTCACTTTGATTGAATGCACTTGGATGGTGTGATGAATGAGCTCAACTTGCCTTCTATTTATATTGTTCTTGATGGGTTTCATTAGCCACCAAGGGTCACACCACATGTTGAAGTTGACCTAAACAATTTGTTTAAACACAATAAAAACATAAGAGAAAAATTTCTTTCATTCAACCAATGCCACATCATTGAATCATTTGGTTCCCCTTATCCCTTCAAATGTTCCCCACATGCTCTCAATGATCAAACCATCAAATTATCCACTTGGTTTCACGCCCACAACTTTGGGTGCAAAACCCACTGCTTAGGTACACTGCCTACAAGTCACTTTTGTGGGTCAACTTCTCCCAAACCCAGTACGCAAGGGTTGTGGGAGTACCTCCCAAGATACAAAAATAAACAATATGAAGGAGATCCCCCCTCTTTTTCCTTCATTGGGGATGGTGGATAGTCTATAAAAATAGAACCACGTGGAAGGCTTTCAGGTTTTTATTAAGATCCTTAAAGAGAACTTGATCTAGGTCTGAGTCACTAATATTGATAAAGCGGTAACTCTAAAGCATATCTTGGAGAAGCACTTGGGGATCCATGTAGACTTTCAACATCTTATATTCGAAGGGAAATAGGTGCAATATCTATTATAATTGAAAGACTATAATATATCATGCAATTCTTCCATTGTATTGTTGTTTAGGTTGCGTGGGGGTGCAGTGGGTTCCAAAGAGCCAACTTCTTCATCTTCATACAAGGATGTGGCACATGGAAAGGGGCCCATTTCAATGGACCAACCTCTGTCCATTCTAGGACCATATGTTGTTGAAAAATAAGATTAAATGTTAGCACTAGAAGTAAAAATTAAAGAGGTAAACCATATTTGTCTTCTCTTTTCTTCTAGCAAGGGTTGTAACTTGTAGATTTAGTGGGTTTTGGCCAAGGTCAGCAACACTACATCAGTGTATTTTTACAGCATGGACCTGTTGGCCTTGAGGTGCAGTGCTAATTTTTTGAAGGTTAAAGGAAAGGCTCATCCTGCTTCGCTATTCTTAAAGGGGTCCCACATGGGCCATTATTCCCCTCCTTCTCTTACCCCGCTCACACTTTACCCGCCCCCTTTCTTGACTAAACCTTCTAATCTTGAAGAAACTCCCCTTTAGCCTTAGCCCCAAGTGCAAAAGAAAAATTACCCATAAAACCTTACCCATTCACCATACACGCCTTCAGCACAGCTCCTGATGGCATCTCATCATTTCACCGCGTCTACGTCGTTGATCTTTTCCCACCAATCCAATGGCCCACATTCCTTCCGATAAAGGCAACCTGCCCAATCATTCCCCGCCATCAAATCACCTCCACCAAATCTAATGGTCAACACCCAAATCGCACGAACAACAAGCGCGACAGGTACCCGCGCGATGAGGGTGGTTTTCCTCTCTCCTCCGTTGCTACATGTCATCCACTGAATGGCATCGCGTGAGTTCTGACACTTACCACTTATCACCTGATGCCTGTCTGATAAAAACCATTACCACCCAAATCAAAACACCCCGCGCATTATCACCCGCACATCTCTGCAACTTGATAACCATTTGATCTGTTTGCCTCAAGATCTAATGGCCCAGACATGTCTCGCCCCCACCACAACCGCTAGCTTCCACAAAGTGATCTCCGCCACACATCTCCATTGATCCGACGACCACCATTCATGATCACTCCCATCATTCATTTGCCCATGCACTCCACAGCCCACATCCTATCTATTACCCAAAGGAGAAGATGGTTGACTCTGTCAGTCTGGTGACAGTCTGACCATGAAACTAAATTAAAGGAAGAGCATGGCTGAAGTATGAAAGGACACAACACAAACCAACAACCGAATTAAACAGTCATGGAACTCCACTGCCATGATCAATCCAACCACATGAAGGACAACGCAGTACTAGAACTGACCAGGTTTCCGTAGTGGATAAAGCAACTACTTTCAAAGATGCTATCAGACAGTTAATGGTAGTTGGTGGTCAATCAAGACCTCTCCATCCCTAAACGGCTAAGACCATTGTAAAGATAGATTATAAATAGCTAGAAGAAAGATGTAATTAGGGTTGGAAATTGTGTTTTGGTTCAACTTCTGCAGACTGTAGATATTCTGTAACTTGTAGTGTCTCATCTTCATTTTCAGCAATGCGAGCTTCTTTTGTTGTTAATTGCTCAATGCCCATTTCTCCTCTGTTTTAAACTTGTACCTGGAATGTTTTATTCATGATATCTTCTATGCCTAATGCTAGATAATTGTTGTCTTATCTATGTATTAGTAAATTGAATGTATCATTGAGTAGGTCACTCAGATTTCTTTTGTATCTAATGCAAGATAACTGTCATCTTATCTCTACATTGATAGAGTATATTTGTAAGTTTATTTACTAGTTGCAACTGGCCATCATACATTCTATATGCATCTATTGGTGTGGTTAGTATTCTTCATTCATTCACTTAATCTGCAAATTGTTGAGCATTGGTGGTCTAAAGCCTTGTAGTCTGAGGGTGTTCATGCATGTCTGGAGTGAAAACAGAGTAGAAGTGGTTATCTGGCTTGAACCAAACCATCACCCATCCCAATAAGTTCCTAGAACCATATTGAAAATTATATGTTACTAGGCATCTCTGAGTTACAACCTAGGAGAGTTTCCTAGAGCCATAACATAATTGGCGTTGTTGCCGGGGAGAGGAGATTGAAGCTTAGCTTCCCTGGGAGAATGACATAGATCCAACTTTGATGATAGACAAAGTCTGGACACATTTTTGGGTGTAATCATCTATCTGGCGACTCTACTAGAGGCTGAACCTCTTGGCGACTCAGTTTGTGAGGCACACTTGGAGAAATCCTTAGAAATCACCAGCTGACCTAGTACCTAACCCTGAGAAGATTATCAAGGAAAGAAAGGAATCAAAAAAGGGAGCATCAGGATCAGGTAAACCTATACAATCTTATGCATTTCTACAATAAAGGATTGTAATAGAGCACATACATATTGAGAATATAGCCTCTAGCACTAGCAGAGAAGAAAAATTTTCAGAGATTCATAAAGCTCCTTATTCTTTAGGTCCTCCTTTAGATTTCGGCCCAAGGAAAACCTCCCCTCCTATCCATCATATTCCTTTAACCTTTTCAGTAATTTCCCAACTCCCTACCTTTCAGACTGCCAGCACTCTTTCATCTACACTATTCATGGTAGGCCCATAAGCATCCACCAAAATGGAAAGGATTATAGCTGCTAGGTATGGGCCCATGGTATGCAATTCCTACTGGAGAATATCATAAATACATGCCTAAGTTCACTGGGATTGAAGGGATTATAGCTGAAGAACATCTTGAGTCATTCTATAGCTATGTTGATAACCTAGATATTAGTGAAGATGATGTATGGATGAGAGTATTCATCCAAAGCCTAAATGGAGAGGCTAGAAAATGGTTTAGAGAATTAACCCCTAGGTCTATAGCAGACATTGAGGCCTTAGATTATGTTTTCCTAAAGCATTGGGGTGATAAAAAAGATATGCTCTATTATCATACCAAGTTTGGCAACCTAAAAAGGGAAAATGGGGAGTCATTGTCTAATTTCAATAAAAGGTTCAACCGCATGTACAACAAGATACCAGTGGAAGTGAAACCTACCCCACCTTTGCCAAGCTCACTTATGCCAATGCCTTTGATTCTGACTTCTACCTACTATTGAGAGAAAGAAGATGTGCTTCTCTGGCTGAGATGCAGGATGCAGCTTTGGAGGTAAAGTCTAACATCATGGCTGCAGAGAAACTCAAGGGACATGCTAATTGAAGGAGACAGGGGGGTGAATCTTCTTCATCTTCAGACTCCAAGATAGACAAAATGACCAAGATGATAGAGTCATTGGCATTGGAAATCTCCAAATTGAAGGTTGAGCAGAATTCAGGGAAAGGAAGGGTTCCTAACACATTTTCTCCTAGAAATCCAAACCCGTATAGAAGAGCAAATGAACAATTGCAGATCATGCAAAGAGGCAAAGAGGCCAGTGAAGAACAGAAAGTGAAGACTCCTTTACAGAACGTAGTCATGGAGGAGGAGCAGTTTGATGAAGAGGAGGAGATCCACTGCATGGAAGACAAAGGCAGTGCTTCCTTTTTGACATTAGCTACCTATGAGGAGTTATTACTCAAGGACTAGACCAGCCAGGAGTGGGACAGAGAAGCTATTCTACAAACTGAAAATTAGCAGAGATATAACCTGAGGTCAAGGATGAGTAATGACAAAGAAAGCCCTGTCCAAAAGACTATTGTTCTTGCAGAGTAGCACATTAGCAAGCAGAAGTGACCAGCAGCTGATCCCAGCATCCTCAAAGCACCAGCTCAAGAGGTAAGAGGTCCTGACAAGTCCCCTTCCAGTTTTAGTTTTGAATCAGAAGTCCAGAAGTTGAAAATATCTGTACCTATGATAGAACTAGTAAAGAATGGGGCCTTTAAGAAACCCATCCTTGATGCCCTTGAGCTCAAAGCCACACAAGCATCAAATGATAGTGTCAATTTACAAGACGACAAACTTGCAGTTGTGCTTAGCCCAATGACTGAACCCTCTGATGATGGCTCCCCATCATTCTATGTCTCCTTGACTATTCATGACAAAACCCTTCACAACTGTCTACTGGACACAGGTGCCAGCCATAATCTAATGCCAAAGGCTGTCATGGATGACTTAGGCCTTGACATCACTAGACCCTATCACGACTTGTTCTCTTTTGACTCAAGAAAGGTGAAATGTTTGGGGTTAATCAAGCATCTAGCCATCATCTTGTCCCAGCTGCCCATGAAGAGCATGATGATGGATATTGTGGTAGAAGATGTCCCTCCTAAGTTTGGCATGTTACTTTCCAGAGGATGGATTAAGAGATTAGGTGGGACATTGTAGAACGATTTGTCTTATGCCACTGTCCCGATTTATGGAGGAGAAAGAAAGAGATTGTACAGAGAAGCTCAGCTGGCCTATTTCATTAGTGATGAGAAGCATCCCACTAATCATGCCATTTATGTTGTGGACACTGATTTTGGAGCATGTATTCTCCAAATTGAAGAATCCCAGTTGGCCTTAGTACAGATCAAGAAACTAATATGCCAAGTCATGGGGAAAGAAGGGCCACGAATTTGGGATATGTTCTTTAATGGAGCTTGCTCTAGGAAAGCTACAGGAGCAAGTGTGGTGCTGGTATCCCCAACACAGGAATGCATATATCTATCTTTCAAGCTGACTTTTTAGGTCACCAACGATATCACAGAATATGAGTCTTTGATATTGGGCTTTAGTGTTGCTAAAGAAATGGGAATCAAAGACATAAAGGTGTTTGGAGATGTCAATCTCATCATTCAACAAGTGAACAAAACCTTCCAAGCAAAGCACCCAAGGCTAAAAGCATACAAAGATGAGGTATGGAGGCTCAAAGATTCTTTTAGTAGCTTTTGTATCTCATATATTCCCAGAGTTAAGAATCAGCTTGCTGATTCCCTTGTTGTGTCTGCTAGCATGTTCATCCCTCCCATGCCTCCTAGATTGACTTATGAAATCCAAGTGAAATATAGACCATCCTTGCCCGACAATGTCAAATACTGGAAAGTTTTTTAAGAGTATGACGAAGTCAGTAGGTTTATGCAAGTCATTAATGAATTCTCTGAAATGCAAATTGATCAAGAGAATGAAGCCATGGAGGAATGTCATCAGTCTCAGTTGAGAAACAAAGTTGGATAAGACAACATTGTACAATTGCCTAGTAACCATATACCTAAAGGGTTGGTGCCTCTAGAGAAGCTGTTTGACCACAATGATGTACCCTATAGTACTTCCCAAAAGGAAAATAAGTTTGCAGTCCATAGGCATAACATAGGGAGCTCAGACCATCCAAAGTATATAAATATGTCCACCCATTTGTCTGTTGCCCATAGTTCTGACTACTGCACCCTAATGAACCAATTTGCTGATGTTTTTGCCTTGGAGTATAGTGACCTTAAGACTTATTACAAGAACATCATCCAGCATAAGATTCCACTGGAGAAAGACACCATCCCTTTCAAGCAGAAGCTGAGACCCATAAGCGCCCTGCTACTCCCTTTGATCAAAAAGGAAATTAAGAAATTGTTGGCTGCCAATATTATAGTTCCATTGAGGTATTCGAAGTGGGTAGCCAACCTGGTAGTTGTGAGGAAGAAAAGTGGGGAGATCATGCTGTGTGTTGACTTCAGGAACCTGAACAAATTCTCTAAGAAAGACAACTATCCCCTGCCCAAAATGGAACATTTTCTCTAGAAAGTTTCAGGGGCTAGAGTCATGTCTTTCCTGGATGTATTTTCAGGGTACAATCAAGTGGTTGTACATCCAGAGGACCAAGAAAAGACTGCTTTCACCACTCCTTGGGGAATTTTCATGTACTCCAAGATGCCTTTTAGACTGATGAATGCTAGGGCCACCTTTCAAAGGACCATGGATATAGCTTTTGTGGGAGAAAAGGACAAATTTGTCTTAATTTACCTAGATGATATGATAGTTTACTCAAGCAGTCATCGGGATCACTTGCAACATCTAAAGAAGGTGTTTTTGAAGTGCATAAAGTTTGGGATTTCAGTAAATCCCAAGAAGTCACAGTTTTCTCTAGAAGAAAGCAAGCTTTTAGGACATGTCGTTTCTACTGCAAGTGTTAGGATCGACCCAAAAAGAGTTAAAGAAATCCAGACATTGTATGTCCCAAGGTCAAAGAAGGGCTTTCAATCCTTTTTGGGTAAGATCAATTTTGTAAGGAGGTTTATTCCCAATTTTGCAGAACTAGTGAAGCATATCACCTCCATGCTGAAGAAGGGATCAGAGATCAAATAGACATATGCAGCAAGAAAATATTTTGAAGCCATTAAACGAGCTATTATGGAAGCTCCCACTCTAATCATCCCAGACTATAACAAGGAGTTCCATATCATCTCTTTTTCTTCCTGTGACACCCTTGCAACAACCTTGATGCAGAAAGATGATGAAGGTACAGAGCACCGAGTGGCCTTTTTCAGCAAAACTTTAAGAGATGTTGAATTAAGATATGACATTATTGAAAAATAGGCTTATGCTCTTGTTAAGTCTTTGAAGGAATTTTGAATCTACATTCTGCACTTCGAGCTGATTGCCTGTGTACCTTCTACCTCAGTAAAGGATGTCCTAACACAGCCAGATGTTGATGGAATAAGGGCTAAATGGATTGCAAATCTCATTGAGTTCAACATAGAATTGAAGCCCACCAAACTTGTTAAAGGCCATGGCCTAGCTTAGTTGATGGTTGAAGAAAATTGGAGACCGCTGGACATAAATTGCATGGGTACAAATTCAGAGGTTGAACAAACAGGGGAAGAAACAGTGGAACAAGGGCAGAATCAGTCTTTGGATGAAAACCTAGCTTCTTGTGAATGGTATTCTAGAATAGCTCACTTCCTGTTGAAGATAGAAGTTCCTCCGGGCCTTAGTTCAAGCCAAGCCAGGACCATTAAGCTCAAAGCAACTAAATTTTGCATCAATGAGAACCTACTTTATTGGAGGGATCCAGTTGGAATCCTCTTAACGTGTCTAGACAAAGAACAATCATTGGAAGTGATACAACAGTTACATTATAACATCTGTGGAGGACGTCATTATTGGAAAACCACAGCCCACAAGATCCTAAGGGTTGGGTATTATTGGCCCACTCTATTCTCTGATGTGTTTTCATTTGTGAAATCTTATGATGAGTGCCAGAGATTTGCAGGAAGGAAACAGCTGAAATCTTTGCCCTTGAAGCCAATACATACCAGTGGCCCTTTCCAGCAGTGGGGTTTGGATTTCATAGGAGAGATTAATCCACATTCCAATGGCCAGTATAGATGGATTTTAGTGGCCACTAATTATTTTACCAAATGGATGGAGGCCATCACCAGGTTGTCATGAAATTCTTGACATAAAATATTTTTACCAGGATTTGGCTGCCCAAACAAATTGGTTACAGACAATGCAGCAGCTTTTAGGGCAAAATAGTTGTTGGACATGTGTGAGTCAATGGACATCAAATTAGTGCATTCCACCTGATATTATCCTCAGGGTAATGGCCTAGAAGAATTATCCAATAAAAGCCTAGTAAGGATAATAAAAAAGTTACTGGAAGACAAGCGGAGCAGGGACTCCAAACTAAAATTTTCATTGTGGGATGATAGGGTCACCACCAAGAAGTCCACAGAGAATTATCCATTCAAGTTGGTATATGGCACTGAAGCTGTTTTTCCAATCCAATTGATCCTCCCTGTGGCCAAATTTTTGCACGAAGAGCAGAACGAGGAAAACGACATGGCAATGAGGATGAGTGACTTGGCTGAAGTCCATCAGATCAGAGATCAACTAATTAAGAGGTCTGCAATAAATCAAAGGAAAATCAAGGAAGCTTTTGACAGAAAGGCAAAGATGGACAATTTTCAGGTTGGTGATTGGGTTCTCAAATGGGATGCACTAAAGGAAAAGAAAGGCCATCATGGTAAATTTGATGCTCTCTAGACAGGACCATTTGTCATCTCTCAGGTCCAGGGGAACAATACTTTCATGTTGCAAAGTTTGGAAGGAGAAATGGTTTTTGATGGCCCAGTCAAAGGGCGATTTTTGAAAGTTTATTTTGTTTAAGGCTTGCAGGCCTCAATATTGTAAATATGTTATTTTTCAAAGCGCAATGTAGGCTTAGATAGACTCCATGTCCAATGGAATAATAGGTAATATTTCTGATCTTGTTTTTCATGTAAATAAAGTGGTCTACGGTTCTTGAAACTTCACAGTGAGGCTTTCATCCCCAGAAGGAGCCAGTGTTAGTCCTGAGGTGTAATGCTGACTTTTTGAAGGTTAAAGGAAAGGCTCGGCCCGCTTCGCTGTACTTAAAGGGGTCCCACATGGGCCATTATTCCCCTCCTTCTCTTACCCCACTCACACTCTACTCGCCCCATTTCCTGACTAAACCTTCTAATCCTAACGAAACTCCCTTTTGGCCTTAGCCCCAAGAGAAAAAGCCAAAGTACCCATAAAACCTTACCCATTCACCATACATGCCTTCAGCACAGCTCCCGAAGGCATCTCGTCATTTCACCGCGTCTACATCTTTGATCTTTTCCTGCCGATCTAATGGCCCACATTCCTTCTGATAAAGGCAACCTGCCCGATCATTCCCTGCCGTCAAATCGCTTCCGCCAGATCTAATGGTCAACTCCCATATCGCGCGAACAACAAGTGTGACAGGTACCCGCGCGATGAGGGCAGTTTTCCTCTCTCCTCCGCCACTACATGTCATCTATTGAAAAGTGTGCAACAAGAAATGCTTGTTGAGAATGCAACAAGATGATGGAGCTTAGTGGAAAGGAGTCACCTTCACTAAGTGGTCCCGCAGGCAAGTTTTGTTGCAAAGTCTATTTTTAGACATATGGATCATGGTTTATGAGTTGTAGAATGTTGTTTATGGATGATTGGTCATGTTGGGAAAAATAGATGGAATTCTATTTTTTGGATCACAGCATTGTGATTAGAGTCTATTTTTAGACTGTTAGGTAAAAATATAAACAGTAAAATATTATTAGCCCTTAGTAATATTTTGACTATAAACATTATCTTATCCTCTTGGAGCACTTCAGTTCGAGCTACGGATGTGGCACATGCAATTGCATGAAGGAAATATGTGGTTCTTATGGGTTACTTGAGCTATTGCATGAAGGACTTCAGTTAGAACTTCAGTGATTGAGTTCTGTGGAGTTGATTGAGTAGTTAATGGAGTTGTGTTCAGTTTGACTTAGTTGAACTAGTTGTATTTAGTCTAACTGGCCAATAGAATAAGTGATGAGTTGTGTGAATTAGTTATTAATTAATTCACTAATTATTAACTCATAATGCAACTGAAGAATACATCAGTTAACTAAGTGCATGGACAGTTCAGTGGAGACAAGTGTTAGAGGTAAGTGAACGGGTGAGTTGTGACTATCAGTTGTGCATGAGATTTTCACATGCAATGGATTAAGTATTGCCAATGAGGCTAAGGGAAATTGTAGCTTGTGCTCACATGATTTTTCCAAGTAAATACGAGTTTGCTTGAGCCTATCATTCATTCTCTTGCAGGATTGCACAGTGGAGGCAGGCAAGCAATGGAGGAGATTTGGAGATCAGATCTGAGCTGTATTGTGTGTAACAGGTGGAGGTAGTACTGAGTACTTGTGAAGAGTATTGTACTATGTATTGTTACATGTTCTCAATCAATATAATATACAGATAGTTGGGGTTTTTAGCGAGATGCTTTCCCCAGGAAAATACTGTGTTGATATGTGCGATTGATGCTTCTATGTGCGCATGTTATTGTTTCTGCTTCTATAAATTGATGATCAACGTAGAGGAGGTTATGTATTATGCATGTATTTTGCAATAGTGTATAATCGGGATAATCTCTGTGAATATGTGTCATATTATTCAAAATTTCTACATCATCCACTGAATGGCATTGTGCGAGTTCTGACACTTACCGCTTACTGCCTGATGCCCATCCGATAAAAACCATTACCACGCAAATCAAACCGCCCCGCACGTTATCACCCACACATCCCCGCTTCCTGATAATCGTCCGATCTTTTCACCTGAAGATCTAACGACACGGACATGTCCCGCTCCCACCACGACTGCTAGCTTCTGCAAAGCGATCTTCG
Source organism: Pinus taeda (assembly GCA_000404065.3). NCBI lineage: Eukaryota > Viridiplantae > Streptophyta > Pinopsida > Pinales > Pinaceae > Pinus > Pinus taeda. The sequence continues at coordinate 21,542 of APFE031108923.1, forward strand.
CCACACATCTCCATTGATCCGACGACCACCATTCACGATCACTCCCACCGTTCATCTGCTCATGCACTCCACACCCCACATCCTGTCTGTTACCCAAAGGAGAAGATGGCCGACTCTATCAGTCTTGTGATAGTCTGACCATGAAATTGAATTAAAGGAAGAGCATGGCCGAAGGATGAAAGGACACAACATGACCCAGCAACCGAATTAAATAGTCATGGAACTCCACTGCCATGATCAATCCAACCACCTGAAGGACAACACAGTACCAGAACTGACTAGGTTTTCGAAGTGGAGAAAGCATCTACTTTTAAAGATGCTATCAAACAATTAATGGTAGTTGGTGGTCAATCAAGACCTCTCCATCCCTAAATGGCTAAGAGCCATTGTAAATATAGATTATAAATAGCCAGAAGAACGATGTAATCAGGGTTGGCAATTGTGTTTTGGTTCAACTTCTGGAGACAGTAGATATTCTGTAACTTGCAACATCTCATCTTCATTTTCAGCAATGAAAGCTTCTTTTGCTGTTAATTTCTCAATTCCCATTTCTCCTCTATTCTAAACCTATACCTAGAATGTTTTATTTATGATATCTTCTATGCTTAATGCTAGATAACTGTCATCTTATCTCTGTATTATTTAATTGGATGTATCATTTAGTAGGTCACTCAGGTTTCTTTTGTATATGATGCAAGATAATTTTCATCTTATCTCTGCATTGATAGAGTAGATTTGTAAGTTTCTTTACTAGTTGCAGCTGGCCATCATACATTCTATATGCATCTGCTGGTGTGGTTAGTATTCTTCATTCATTCACTTAATCTGCAAATTGTTGAGCATTGGTGGTCTAAAGCCTTATAGTCTGAGGGTGTTCATGCATGTCTGGAGTGAAAACAGAGTAGAAGTGGTTATCCGGCTTGAACAAAACCATCACCCATCCCAATAAGTTCCTAGAACCATATTGAAAATTATATGTTACCAGGCATATCCAAGCTACAACCTAGGATAGTTTCCTGGAGCCCTAACAGGACCAAAAACTATGCCATTTATCTTTATTTGAAAAGATTTTTTGTGGTACAGTTTGATTCCTGGGAAGATCTAGATAAAGTCTTGTAGGAAGGGCCTTGGTTTTGGGGAAGAGTGGGACTCGTCATCACTCCATGGTTTCCAGAGATTGATTTTTCAAAATTGGTGGTAATAAGATATAAGTCTGGGTAAGGTTTTCAAACCTTCCTCTTCCATTTTGGCATCACAAGGTATTAGAGAGAATTTCAAATAATTTGGTTACTCTTAAAAAAGCAGACAATGAAAGAATGCAAAAAGGATTATTTACCTTTGCTCATATATATGTAGAAATAAACTTAAGAAAATCAATACTTGGTTGGATTCTACCAAAACACATATTCTTTCAATGGATCCAAACTTTGGATTAATAAAATATTTTATTTAGATATCGTACATGCTTTCAAATAGGACATTTGCAAGATTCTTCTCTATAGGCTTAACCCACCCCCCCATAAGGGAAAAGGGGCAAGCCCAGAAAACAAAAGGTTGGCAACCTTTTGACCCCAATTTTTCAAAGAATGAAGAAGAGGAAATCAAGGAGAAATCTCCAATACAAGATGTTATGAACACTCAGAATCCTAATGAATATGTACAACCCATGCAGAATGTACATGAAGTTGAATCGATCCATGCATATAAAATTGCTAGAACTGTGGTAAGCAAAGAGGATGGGTTGGTGGGAACAAAGAGAGTTCATGTATTGGAAATTTCATATTCTAATAAAGAACACCCCCATATGGTGACTATGTTTAAGTTGGCATTTGTTACTGTTAACTCATCTTCAAGGGTCTAGCACAAGGTACAAATAAAAAAAGGAAAGGAAAAGAAGCTAAGTGACTATTATACACTTAACTTATCCTCTGTATTATTTTAGTTCTAAAGCTAAGAGGTTGTTATCTACTCTCGCAAGACTCTGGTCTTGCATACCTCGAATGCTTTCAAGCATCTACAAAATGTAATTTTGTTACCTTTTAAGTTGCAATGAAATTAGGGTTTTTTCTGGAAAAATAAGAAATAAAAATAAAAAGGCCTATGATATTAAAACTAAGAAAAACAAGAATATTGTATTGAACATTCCAATTACCAAGGAGTTAGTGTAGTAGGTTGAGGTTCTAAAATAGGTCCTATAATAAGGAAATGTTTAGACAACATCCATGCATATGATGGCTACAACCTCACAGGAGAAGCTTATTATGGGGTCAGCGGAAGTGGGTTCAACACATGCATCAAAGGTACATATTAATCTGACATTGTTTTCTACTACTACTTCCATTATTGTTACTCTTTTGGTTAACTCTTTTTTAGATAGGGGGGAAGTTGGGGGTTTTGATTCTTCAATTCTTTCTTTGACTACATCATGTTCTTTACTTTCATTCCTTCCCCTAAAGTGGCCACTTATCTATGTCCTAGTGTTGATTTCAAATTTTCTTCTCTTGTGGTCTCTATTTCTCATAATTTCTCTGATGAGGTAGTGGAGATGGAATTTTGTATAGTATTTTCTCTCAAATGGTATTTCCCTACACTGAAGGTATTATGGGGGGTTTGGTGAAACTTCCTATTTCTTCTCAATGGGAGGAAGAGAGGGGAAGGAAGTCACATATAACAAATACCAAAGAAAAAGATCGAGAGTATCTTGCAGTAGGAAAAAGAACTATATATCCATGGGGTGTTGTTGGGTCCCTATAATACTAGTGATTACCCCATTACTATGGTAGTTGTACCCCTTATTAATATTGTTATGCCCCTATTGCCCCCATATTGTTATTATTGTGCCCATAGAATCCCTCTATTGCTATTGTTGTGGCTTTATATTATTATTGTTAGGTTGGCTGGGTTATATTGTGACTCCTTAGGCTCCTATATATAGAAAGGAGGTTTTGTCATTTGTATCATCCAATAAAAAACATTGTGAAGTGTAAGAAATATTAAGTCCCTCAAGAGACTGTTCATTAATTTTCTATCATTTTAATCCCAGCAAACTATTTAAACTAATGAAATTAAAGCACTTAAACCTAATTATGATTGATTGCATGAAATATTAAAGCTCTCTTACAAAGGACTATTCACTTATATCTTAAGCATATAAATCAGAAACTTAAACCAATGAAATCAAACATTAAATAACATATCAAATTCATTGAAAGAAACATTAATGCTTTCTTACCAAAGGTCATTCATTAATATTTCAAACATATGAACCTAATGAAATTTACAAACAAACATAAAATGAAAGCTTACCAAAATAAAAGTGTACTTGCTAGACAATGGGGGCCCTTCCAAGGATTCACAAGCACATCAAAATAGAAGCCAAATGTAGAAGATCAGAGAAACTCCATTTTATTTATCATCAATTGCAAATTGCAATTACAAGTTCTACATTCCAAGACGTTCTAAAATCTCCATTACAATGATTCTAAATTCTAACTTCTCATTACAAACTTATAAGATCCTAAGGTTCTAAATTCTAACTTTTCAATTCTAAATTCTAAATTCTAAATTCCAAATTACAAATGAAGGAGATAACACTCCTATTTATACAAAATTTACGATAACAAACTCATAAATGTGGATCCATTATTCCCTCTTCAAATCCACATATCTCTCAACCAATGGTGACACATAATCCTATCCTCCATGATCTCCTCCATGAGGTCCATGATCTTCTCCATGAGGTCCATGATCTCTTAAAATTCGAATTTGAACATAGACTACCACATAAAGATGCCTTGGAAGCTTCCTTTATACCTACACATGTCAACAAACTCATTCTAATTGTTAGGTTTAAGTATATGGAGATTATTTTCTAAAGTTTAACCACAAATTCACTTAAAAGTACTAAGAATTAATAATGTTTTGGAAAACACAAGGATAACACATATAATGATGAAAGTGAAGCTCATGTGATGTCATGGTGGTGGAATAGAGGTGAGAAAATGTGTGAATGGAGAGAAAGTGGATGTTGAATGGAGTGAAAGTGGATGTATTTTAAGGATAATTCTTAGTCCCAACATACCCCCAAACTGAAGGTATTGCATGTCGTCATGCAATCTATTACATTACTTTTTAACACTTGAGATTTGGCTTAACTTTGCATGATATCATTTATTTAACTTTTGTAAAGTGTTTTTGATGAATTGAAACTTGGTTGGTTCTTGTGTTTCAACCATGTTTTGTTTGTTGCATTCAATTTTAACGTATGAAATTTGCATAATGATAATTTGATTTTTATTGCAAAGTATTTTATTGGAATGCATCATGGTTGGTTCTTATGTGACAACCGTGATTATGTTGCATCCAATTAGCTTTTAAGTACTTTTTACAAAGCCATTTATATGCTCATGTAATAGTGAATATATTTTGAAGGTATGTGGGTTTTAGAATGTGATATATGAATATGGAAAAATATGAATGTGACAAATTATGAATGTAAATGTATCCTTCCCCCCCCCAAAACTGATGGTTCTGGCAATTTTATGAAATGAGGAAAGGAAGTTTTTCCAAAAATTATCATTCTAGCTTTCAAGGAATTAAATGGTTAAAAGTTAGAAAATATCATACCTCAACTTACTCTTGCAAAAATGGATGAGAGTTGTGCATGTGTGGCTACAAATTCTTATCATAGTCTTCTTCACTTGGCTATGAAAATGGTGGATGAAGTCGAAAAAGTGAAACTTTTATTGTTGCTGCATCTGCTGCTAAATGTGTTGCTAGATATTCTACTGAATGTTCGGAATTTGCTATTGAATGCGGCTGGAAATGTATAAGGCTTGGAAGGTATATAAAATTTAGAATTTACACTTCCCCCAACTTTATTTATTGACTTGTCCCCAAGTCATTTACATCAAAAACTAAAGAATAATGAAAGTAGATCTGCTTCCTATGCTACAAAATGATGGGTCTTCAAGTCTTCAACCCTCGTTGGCATAATTCTTGTCATGTGAATAAATGTTTCGGTGTCGAACATAACAAGAAATTGTTAACTTAGTGGCCATTAATGGATGCCATTACTCAACATGAGAACTCCCATCTTTGATTTGGATGAGAGTCAAGGTGCCCCTAACACATGTTTCTAAGTATGAATGAATTTGTTGTTGTCGAATACTTAGAAGATCCGATGAAAAAGGGACATTGATGTATTCCCTTTGTTTATCGACATGATAGCTTGCCCTTAAGGCATGCAAGCTTCAAGGTGTTTTTAAAAAAATATTTAGACTCAAGGACTATGGACTCAATGGTGTATGGAAGGAACATTTTATTTGCAAGGGTAGGAAAAGGGAATCTGATAATGAATATGTAAAGTGGAATGAAAGGCTAGTAAATGAGCTTCGTTGCTTTTATGTGGATAATGGGAAATGGATAATGACTCTCGCTGGGAAAAAGTGAATTATGGCATGCAAAATCTCAAAAATAGCAAATATTAATTCTGGAATTTCTTCTAAAATAGTTGAGTTTGACCTGCATTGACTAGCCACCTGTAGACGTCGAATTCAAGTGTGGATACGTATTTCATCATCCTTGTACATTTAGGAACAACCTCCAAGTCTTTGAATTTGCTTATCTATCATGCAACATATCAGACCATTAAACCCTTATATGAAGTTACAAGAACTTGTAAGTTTCTGGAAATGTCATTCTTATGATCATGGTCTTGTTCTTTAGAATTTTTTATGAAACTAGGCTTTTGAAGACCAATTTTCGTCACAATTTAATCTCCTTAATGATCAATTGATCATCCAAAATCTAGTAAAAAAACTTGGCATAAAGAACATAAGTTTGTTCAAGAAGAGATGGCCATTCCCTTTGTGATTCTTACGCAAAAATTGTATGCTAAAAACAGATTAAGCAATATCAAAAGCATAATTTTAGTCCAGTTCATGATGTTAATAACAATCTATTTTTAATAAAAATAGCCATGAAAAGTAAATCAACTCCCTATTTGTATCCGATGACTCATGGAATGTGCATGTAAAAGGTTAGCATTATAGATTTGTTGTGTATTGCAGATTAGTATGTCACATAAAAACATATAACAAGAATACAATTATAGATTTTAATGCCAACTATAAATGAATCCTCCTAATTTGCTTCCAAGTGTAAACCCAAAAAAGTAAACAAATTTTGACCTCTCAAGCTTGTAATTTTTTTCACATGGATGACAGAAATGATGATATGCACAGATAAACAATTTCCTCCATTTTTTTTGTTTGAACCATAAAATTTCATAAAGATTTTTTCAGTTTGCTTCAATCACACAATCAATTTCACATCAATTTTTTCGAAATTTTTTTCAACAGTTTTCCATGACAATTTTCTGAAAAGCAATAAAACTAATAAAATATTTACAAAATTAAAAAGTGAAATAAACAAAACATTAAACACAATAATCACAAAACTTATCCTAAACATAACATCAAAATTAAAACATATATAAAAACATAACATTAAATATATACTAAAAATAATAAGCATAAAAAATAAAAATAAAAAAATATTATAATAAATAATTATAACATATAACAAAAAAATATACATTAAAAACAAAACAAAACATATAGACGACAAAAATAAAATTTATACACAAATAAAACAAATAATATTAAAAATCAAACATTCAATTATAAAACATAAAACAAAACAAAACAAATATTAGAAAAACATTAAAAGAGATGATATTAAAACAAATTGACCTCAAAATATGAATACATAAAAAAAAAAACAACGTAAAATCAAAACAATACATACACGATGCAATATAAAAAAAATGAATTTTTCCATATTTAAAAATGAAAAGTCAAAACGTGTGAAATAATCAAAATGTGTCAAATGTTGAAATGTTGAAGCATGTGAAAAAGCGTGGTTTGTGCAGCGTTGAAGAATGATGAAGGAACATGGAGGCCACGAGGATAGCCATCGAAGCAAGTGGACACAAATAATAGTGCAGAAGAAACGTGATGACACCAATATCATTTGAGCACAGTCAAATTGAAATGTTGACCGAGCTCCTCAAATGGTGAATGTCTTACAAAACAATCCTTGCAATTATGGGCTCACATTTATGGGCAAAACTCTTCACACTTGTAATTCTTGGCAGAATGTTAACAACGCATATCTCCGGGATAGTTTTCTAGGCAGATTACTTACCTCGGATTCCTTTCTGGAGATATCCCTATAAATATGCCACAATTTTCTCACAAAATCCGCATTTAATCATTGATAATATTCAAATCAGCAAATATGGAAGACTGGTTCTGCGTCGGCTTCTCAAAAGCACAACATCTAATAGGAGAAGTTCATGCTCGAGATTGGTAGGGCTTCAATCCAGCATCATTTCTCGATATTTTTAGGCATGATGTCACCTTGGGGATGAGGTAGCATGGAAATAGAGTCTTGGAAGGTAGGATAACTGTGCACAATGGAAGAGAGGATTTCTTGATGCGCAACCAAAATCAATATTCGTTCTCCACTGCCATGACAATCAAATCTTATTACGGTAAGCTGAAGGTGTTGATAGTCAAGTGGTATTATGGTATTACGGTATGCTGAAGGTGGTAACAATGCGTAGTGATGAAAGTAGCATGGTGATGTAATGACAGAAGTTGGAGAAGCCGAGGAGTATAGTCGATGTGGAGCACAAAGGGAAGAAATGTTCAGTCTTTAAAAAAACCGTTTTTTCCATTACGTAGTCACCAAAATAGGGTTCCAAAGAACCGTTATTTCCTCTCAAATCATTAGGAATCCAATGAAGCAATTTCTGGGTTATGTAACTCATTCCATTTTAGAAAAAACCCACGTCTTCATTTTTCCAAATTTGTTTTTTTTTTTTTTTTTTTATTACAAAACAACGTGTCAAATCTGTTGCATCTTTCGGTCGAGTTTCCAGTCAAAAAGGATGTTGAAATCATACCCAGCTCAAGGGCCAAGTTGCTGCTCATTCTATCACCAAGTTTGATTGTTGTACAGGGTCAAAATGCCAAGGAAATAAGCTTGAATTTCTTTGTTTCATTTTTGTTGGAGTCTGGGCTAGTGTTTTTTTACCGGTGCGAGTTGGACACAACCAAGATTTGTTGCTTGCTTGGCTGTACATGTTGCTTGAGGTATCTCCTATGTAGAGGCTTTTTTCTACCCACAAAGGCCATGAACCTTGTCATTTTTGGGCTATTACATGAGGGTAAATGTTGTTGGTCCTGTATATTAGCTTTTAAACATTTTTGGGCAGCTTGACAGTTAAATGCATGTAATACATATCAGCTAGAGACTTGCTGGACTGAATGTGTAGCCACACCTTGGAATTCTGGACTGTTAGTTTGATACATAGGTAGTGTATTTATCAATCAAAGTGTAAATGAAATCACTATCTACATTCTGTGACATAATTTCCACGGATCCAAGAAAGCTCTTGCTCAAAAGTATGCTATTGTTTTGAGAGCTACAGTGTTGAGGACAACCTAAATTGCTCTTTAATTAACAATGCTCTTTAATAAAAAGGGCTCTTTCTTTTCTCTCTTTTTACAGATATACATTCTTGCACCTTGAATTTTAACACATTTAGAGAAGTTTTAACATATGTAGAGAAGTTTTATGCAGTGAAGTTTTAACATATGCAGAGAAGTTTTATGCAGTGAAGTTTTAACATATGTAAAGAATCACTAAATTACAGAGTTAATTTTAAATTTTGAAATAAAAAATAAACGATTTTTTTTTAAATGATTTCGATTTCTTATAATGTTGTAGTTTTAATGATTTGTGCAATTTCCAAGCAAGAAATTTTATTATTATTTTTGAAAATAAATCAATAGATTTTCTGATTTCCTGATAGTTCGAAGCGCAGGAAGAGAGCATACTAATCTATTGATTTGTTTTTTTTTTTTTGTAGGTTTAGCTGGATGAAGTGGATCTTACTAATTTTATTCATGAGAAATATGGATGACTTTTTTTATTATTATTTTTATTTAAAAAAAAAAAAAAAACCTCTATGAGATCTCATTTTATTTTTTTACCTTTAACCTTAAATTTTTTTTATTTCCTAGGTAAAAGAATGCTTTTAGTGAAGCCACCTACGGACTAAGAATTCAAAAATGCTCACATCAAGATTTAAAATTTTTACCTTGTGCTTTGCAAACGTGTCAGTAACTTGTCTTATTCTTGGAGTTGGTGCAAGGTTCTTTTGAAACTAGTCTTTGATATTTTCTTTGCTCTCCAAGATGTACCTATTCAACATCTTTAATTTTCTCATCAGTAGATGGATTAGTAAGAAATGGGGGGTTTAAAAACTGAATTGGAAACTAAGTAAGTATGAAAAAATATCAAAAAACTCAACTTGAACTCCTTTATGAAAATCCTGCTGTCATCAGGTTTCACAAGTTAGTCCATAAAAAGAAATTGCAATAAAATGACTTCCTAAGTCTATCTCTAAATCAACCTCCCCGGCAATGGCACCAAAATGTTTGGTCTAAAACGCAAATGCAAATTAGAGTTTCATTTACTATCAATCCGGGTAAGTAAACTTCGAGGATCATCCAATATATATGGACTTAAAGACAAACTAAACTAAGCCAAGTGAAGAAATGCCAAAGCTCCCTTACAGGAGATCTTTCATTGGGATCTCCAACACCTATTTAGTCATTTAAAAAAATGAAATCTAAAGACATTGTGACAAGTATAAAAAATATTAAAGCTCCCTTACAAGAGACTGTTCATTAATATTTCTAATCATCTTAATCAACAAACTATTTAAACAAATGAAATTAAATCACTTAAACCTAATCCTAATTGATTGCATGAAATATTAAAGCTCTCTTACAAGAGACTATTCATTTATATCTCAAGCATATAAATCAGAAACTTAAACTAATGAAATCAAACATTAAATAACATATCAAATTCATTGAAAGAAACATTAACACTTTCTTATGAAAGGTCATTCATTAATATTTCAAACATATGAACCTAATGAAATTTACAAACAAACATAAAATGAAAGCTTACCAAAACAAAAGTGTACTTGCTAGAAAATGGGGGCCCTTCCAAGGATTCACAAGCACATCAAAAGAGAAGTCAAATGTAGAAGGTCGAAGAAGCTCCATTTTATTTATCATCAATTGCAAATTGCAATTACAAGTTCTACAAGAGGTTCTAAAATCTCCATTACAATGATTCTAAATTCTAACTTCTCACTACAAACTTATAAGATCCTAAGGTTCTAAATTCTAACTTTTCAATTCTAAATTCCAAATTCCAAATTACAAATGAAGGAGATAACACTCCTATTTATAGAAAAGTTATGATAACAAACTCATAAATGTGGATCCACTATTCCCTCTTCAAATCCACATATCTCTCAACCAATGGTGACACATAACCCTATCCTCCATGATCTTCTCCATGAGGTCCATGATCTCTTCAATTCGAATTTGAACATATAGTGCCACATAAAGATGTCTTGGAGGCTTCCTTTGTACCTACACATGTCAACAAACTCATTCTAATTGTTAGGTATAAGCATATGGAGATTATTTTCTAAAGTTTAACCACAAATTCACTTAAAAATACTAAGAATTAATACTGTTTTGGAAAAAACAAGGATAACCCATATAATGATGAAAGTGAAGCTAATTTGATGACATGGTGGTGGAATAGAGATGAGAAAATGTGTGAATGGAGAGAAAGTGGATGTTGAATGGAGTGAAAGTAGATGTATTTTAAGGATAATTCTTAGACCCAACACTCTGAAATTTGATGGGTTTTGAGTAATCTGGAATATGAAAGGACACATCCTTGTCATAGCCAAGTCCACTTTTATGCTTGTTATGAAAAAGCTCTTCCCAAGGTCTGATGATGGTCTTGGGAAGTGTATGCCGAATTTCTGCATCTGCATGCAAATCTGCTCCTTCATTGAGTACTAGATCAACATTTTCGATTTGCTCTTGATGGGAGTTTGTCTCAATGTTATTGATTTGACCACTTGTTGGATGTTGATGGGTGTCATGATGCTTATGTTTTTGTAACTCATCTTGCTGAAGTTGAGATTCAAGCTGCAAAAATTCAATCTTGTCATGTACATTTTGCAGACATGTTTGAATGTCTTTGAGAATGGCTTTATCAATCATGATTGTATTATCGACAGTAGAATGTATTAAATTTTTTAATAATTCCAACACTCCATCTGTCATTTTCGAACCATTTATATTGTTGAATCCAATCCCAAAATCAAATAAAGGGTGCTCCACAAAGCAAGACTTCAACCTACTAGTTTCAACGCTTCTCATCATATAGGTTCGATTAGTGTACAATAACCAAGGCAAAAGACAAGAATGTAAATTATTTAATGTTTCATAATCAACATACACACCAACCACTAACAAATCACAACAGGTGCATAAATTTTATGTTCATGGAGGATGTTTCAACCCTTGGACTTGTTGCTAGATGTATTTAGCAAGATAGTGTTAACACTGTCGCTAAATTCCCCTTAAACAAAATAGTATTGTTAGAGCTTAGTGAAACCCATGCCAAACAGGGCAATATGATGAATTAATGCTCGTCAATAGCTCATAGCAAATAACCAAAACACACAACATCACCATAGCTCAACACATTTTCTTCATCTCCCATGGAATCCATATATCACTCATTCAGGATATAATAGTCTTGACCACCGAAATTCCTCAAGTATTTTATAAAATGGAAGATGATTTTTACCAAGCTATTGCATGCAGCCACTAGTACAAACTTGATTTTGAACAGAGCAACAAATAAAGGAAGTTTTAACTTCTAATGACAATGTGCTAACCTATCAATCTAATTTCCCTCTGGGCCTCCGCAATGTCGAATTCGCAGGCACAACCAACAATTCCATCTCACCTTGCAGTCATAAGCACAACAATTGTATCTCAACTCTACGACTCACAATAGATTTTCTAGCTCTTGGGGTTTGCAAGAAACTGCGTGAAAGACACTACACAAACCCTTTTTTTTCGTTCATTTGACATCAAGACTTTCCCATAGTCGTAACATAGATACTGAAAATCGGCACAATCCTTTCCCAAGAAATGCGAATCTTTCTTACTAGCTGTGACTGGAACTATGGAACTATGAATCTAGAAGAAGTCAAGTGATATGAGCTACATAATTACAGGACAATGATGGATTCAAACATATTAATAGGCATCTGAGCCGCACATAATTCATCGACCTGCAAAAGTAAATGGGTGTGGGTAAAATCACTACTGGAAAGAGGTAGGGAAATAGTGTGGCTCCAAGACTGCCTTCCTTATAGTACACTACCTATTCTTCCAATAAATATTTTCCACATATAACTCAATATTGATTCCTTATGAATATAACTCACCACTTCATACAAATCCAAATTCCAATTGATGATTCAATGGAGGTTCAATGCAAATTCAACATAGGTGCAACCATATACATCAAATACCAACATTATATCTGAACCTTGGACAACTCACAACCACAAAATGCACATATAAGAGTTTCAATATATATTAAACAGTTCTAAAATCCAAATGCACAAACTCAATACAAAAAACTAATGCGGCACCAGACTCTTCTAATACAGCACAAAGAAGTCATACAACTCTCAAACTAATGTAACAGAGTCCTTCACCGTCCATGATGTCTCCATTCCAAAGCACATGTAGACTTCAAACTAGTGCATAGAGAAATACAAGAGTTTGAATGATTCAACAATTCACCAATATATATATATAATCCAATGCACCATAAGAACTCAACCAACACTCTCAACGTTCAACCATATTCAACACAATTCTATGTTCAACATAGACTAACAATTACCGCATGTAAAAAGCTTCACCACAAAGAGAACCGACCGACTTTCAATGCATCAAGGACTGGCTAGAGATATTGATATTAAATGTGCATGTAGTATTCCAGCCCATGGACTGAGTGCTCTATTCAAATATTAAACAACTCATAGACAAAGATCTAACACACTACAAGCAGCAACGATTTCCTCTTGACATGGAACCATCATATCAAAGTTCAATGCAGTCACTTCAATTTCCAGAGTAGGTGACTCAAATCTAAATGAACTAATGCACCAAGAGTTTGAACAAAATCTCTCACAACGCAGAGAATAGTAGTGATGCTCCCAACCAACATATCGGTTACAATGCACCCAAAATAAACTTCAGAGCAAATAATCGGCATAGTAGACGGGCAGAGAGAGAGTTATTAGATAAAGGAGTTACATGGGATATAAAATATTCTAAATTAAGACCTGGGACTTGGGTTTGAGGGAAAAACACCAGTGTATTACAAAGGACACAGGTGTAGGACTAACAAAGGCCACAAAAACTAGTGGCTCAAGTTGGAGTAGGGCCAGAATTCTCCTACAGCTCTGATACCATGTCAGATCCACATGGAATGTGGACAGCCAAATAAGGTAAAGCATAAATACATTTTCTATTAACAAATGATACACATTTATAATACATGGGAGTGACCATTGGATTCCATATTCCAAGGTCTCTTGGACTCCCTTTGACTATTTAACTTCCACACCATAACCCTTAGAGGATTAGGTGTCCAACTATATTGATTGGAGAGAGCACGAGTTAACAACTCCAATGATGATTGGAAGGAGAGAAAGTAACACTCTCAGTCACTATCAGAGCTCAATTTCTAAATCAAACTGTACCACCTTGCATGATCGAGGTTGACATATAAATAGACAACAAAGGCATAAGTAAATCACAATTATTTTTTGCACGAAGGATTGTGCAAGACAAAGCTCATGAGTTTGTCAAAGAGCCTTGATTATGGAGCACAGAAATTATTTCCTAGAGAATAGGAGGAAAAAGTGCACTAGAATTTAGGAGAATTGGTTGTGCACAAGTTGTGTTGAGCTAGGGTCCTGAAAAATAGGAGCTCAAGTGCGCTAAGAAATAAGGCAAAAAGTGCACTAGGAAATGGGAGATTAGCACAAGGAATAAGGAGGCCAAGTGCACAAGGAAGGAGGCACAAAATTGAATCAAGACAACAAGGTTTGTAAAGCAAGTCAAGGAGGAAGCAGAGGAAGAATTGTGTACAAGAACTGAGACCAGGTAGTGATCAGGGCAGCCAAGTTCAATTGTATAAGTTAAGAGTTGTGTGAGACACGAAATGCTTTCTCAAGAGAGACATATTTCTTTGTAGTAGATTCAATTGCTCTAAGAACAATCAATAAATCACCACATCAAGCAAGTAGGTTTTCCATGTTGGATTTCCTGAGAAAATAAGTGGTTCAAGTTGTGCATATGTTTTTATCTCTATGTTTTTTGTTTTTCTTCCTATAAGTTTCTAAGAGGCTTTGTATATTGGCAAAAGTTAACTAGTTTTAGTTATCAATTAATCATCTAAGTGGTTGCAGAGTTTCATGGAAATTTAACACTTCGTTTAATGGCTAGGAATTTATTGGTCTTGATGTGCAGGTTTTTTCAGGGGTTATGGTTGTAGGGTGGAATTCTAGGAACATCAAAGTCTCAAATTTTTGGAATGTTTATTCTGAACAAGGTATTGAAATTTTCTTTGAAGATATTGGCTCTTCATTGACCCTCATCAATTTGTATGGTCCCTATTTGAATAGGATAGAATTCTAGGACAGTTTTTTTGCAAAATATCTAGTGGATTTGAACTCTTTGATAATTGGTGAGGATCTTAATATCTCCATGGGGGCTTCATAGGTCTGGGGTCTTAGGGCAAGGCCTAATCCACTAATTGAATGTTTTACCCACAAGTTAGAAAACTCTAAATTAGTGGATGTTGAGCCTATAAATCTCAAATAAACCTGGAGAAATTGTTGAACATGACAAGAGCACATTGCAAAACGACTAGATCGTTTCCTGATTTCTGAAACTCTGGTAGATTGGTTCAACTAATCAAGTAATGGGTTGGAAATGGTGGGCAGTCTGATCATTTTCTAATCCCCATGGAAGTCAAAGGGCTAGAAGAAAACTTTGCTATCCCCTTCAAAATGACTTCATCATGGTTGAAAGAAGAAGATTTTTCATCCCTTGTAAAGCAGCATTGGAAAACATTTGATCCTTAGGTGGGTGGTTTTGCATCAAGCCAATTTGAGGCTAATATAAAACTTATCAAAGGAACCACCAAGGAATGGGATTTCAAGAAGAAACAAGCAGAAGAGCATGAACTTAAACAGGTTGATAAGGATCTTCAAACTTTCTCAAATGTTGGAGGGGAAGGATTTGTCAGTGTCGAATCACGGGACACTCTCCTTCCTTTGGAAGCTAAAATAAATTCCCTTATGAAGTCAAGGGAAGCATCTTGGAGACTAAAAAGTAGGAAAATATGGTTGGAATGTGGGGATGAAAATACAAAATTTTTCCAAGAATATGCCAAATGTTGTAATATGTACAATACTATATGGAATATTGTGGATCTGGATGCCAAATAACTTTCAAGTTTCAAATATTTGGCAACTTTAGGGAAGAGTCACTTTCAGGGCATTTTGAAAAAGGTGGAAGGGGTGTCCATTGCAAAAGTCATTTGAGTGGCACAATATTTCCCTATTGTTTTTAGGAGGAGGACAAAAGGACCATCATAAAGGAAGTCTCAAAGTAAGAATTAAAGTTAGTCTTTCATTCTTTTCAAAAGTAAAAAATCCCGGGACCTAATGGATATAGAAATTGTAAGAAATGTCCTACAGCTAATGAAATCGAGTTGAAATCAAGAGACAATTTTCTTATACTATTCTATGGAAAGGAAAACACGATAGAAAAAACATGAAATGACATGCAAACATCAAAACACAAGGCACACAATTATTTTACAGGGGAACCCAACTGGAAAAAAACCCTTCGCTGCTTTGCATTAATTCAAATGAAAAAGAGAAACAATTTCAATGTCTTGCTTCAACTTTGAAGCATACCCTTGACTGTAAAATTTTTCTTCTACTTCTTGACCTACTCTGGCCAAAACTTAGCCAATTCAAGCCTCAACCAACCTCTTATTTCCATGTGCAATCTTGGAGGACTTAACCTCTTAAATAATATGGAAATTCCCTATTTCCTTGCACAAAACCAAGGGGAATTGATCACCTGCTCAATGTAAAAGCAGTGTACACTCAACAGTATAAGTGTATACATACAAATGTTCCTTTTCCATCCACTCAACTAGGAAATTCAAATTCCATGCATGACTGGGTCTATTTTTGGCTTATTGACTAGTTAACTAAGAGATCAATAAGCTAACAACAATCATAACTACTCAATCAACCTTCAACTAACTCAAATAATGACTAGAGATCAGATAACTACGTTCAACTTGAAATAAAAAAAACTATATTGCTAGATCTTAACAATAAACTCATGCACAACCCTACTTCTAGCCTACATACTCGAATTTACTGACTTAACTAGTAGAAAAATCCAAGCCACTATAGCTAATTGCAATTCAAGTCATCCTATTGATGTGGAAAACTGAAATTTCTCCATTTGACTAAGGCACTAGTAAAATGAATCCTTTTCTTGCTAAAATTTCAACAATGGATGGACAATGGAATTTTTCTTGGGCTTATATGAGTTAATTAGGAAATATTTACTAAGAGTAGTTGAAGAATCAAGGAGGGAGGGTAGAATGTTTTCAGCCCTTAATTCTATCTTCATCACTCTCATTCCAAAAGTGGATAATCCTCTACCCTTTGAGGATTTTCTCCCTATTTCTTTGTGTAATTTTATTTATAAGTTTATTACCAAAGTAATCGTCAAGACATTAAAGCTCATATTATCAAAGTCCATTTCAAAAGAACAATTTGGATTTTTAGAAAGAAGACAAATTCATGAAGCAATTGGTGTGACTCAAGAAATATTACACAACATTAACGTGCATAAGTTAAAAGGGATTGTTCTTAAGATTTACCTTTCAAAATCTTATGGTCATTTTAGTGGGCTATACATCAAATTACTATTAACCCATACAACCTTTTTCCCAGCTTCCATAGTTTATATTATGAGTTGTCTACAATCAGTGTTATCTGCAGTCCTAATCAATGGTTTTGTGCCCCATTTTATGCATGCTTGGAGAGGGTTGCACCAAGGATTCTCGTTGTCTCCACTTCTATTCTTGTTATTGGTGAAAATCTTAAGTAGAATGTTGGTCAAAGCAGAAAGAAGAGGTGAATTCCTTGAAACTACTATTACTCAGACCCTAGCTATTACTCATATGGTATTTGTAAATGATATTCTTATTTTTTGTGATGGTTCCAAAAGAGATGTAGATAAACTTCTTGAAATTTTAACCCTCTTTGGAAAAGCTTTTATCATGATAATATATGACACAAAATCCATAATTTCCTTTCACAATTTGGAGGATAAAGAGGTCCAATATATCAGAGGAATTTTTCCTTTTGAATTAAAAAAACTTAGACAAGGATCTAAAATACCTGGGATTTCACCTCAAACCAAATTGTTAAGTAAGGAAGATTGGGCCTGTATTTTAGCAAAATTGGAGAAAAGTTTAAAAAGTTGGATCCATAGATGGTTGTTCATGGCATGTAGACTAGTATTGGCAAAATCAATCCTTGAGGATATTCCAGTATATTGGATGTCAATGGCTTGGATACCCAATTGTATTCTGGAAAAGGCTAGAAGAATTTGTTTCAAGTTTTTATGGGTGGTGTTGTCGCTGCGACAAACACCCTCCAAAATTTTTCCAATACTCGAATTTAGGAGCCTTTTATGGATATTGTGATTGATTGTTCCATAGTCACTTCTTGGTCGATCGATGCTTTGTTAAGTCTTTGAGCTTGCTTTTGGATCATAAGTGTCGAAGTCACCTACTCACACATGCTCAGTTCATAATGCATTAATGAAATAATTCCTTCATGCAAGCTTGGAAAAGTGTGGCACATTCCACTAAGACAATGTTTGTGCAATTTTCAACCCATGTTGGCACTCAGTGCACACTGTCATTGATAGCCCCTCACTTTGTCTGTGATCGTACTTCTATTTCGGTGAGTTTCTCCTATTGTCACCTCTTGCACACTTTCATCTTCGTAAATGTCATTTTCATGCTTATGACTGTCGTTTTGCTTGTGTTCACTTTAATTAGTGTCATTTTCATGTTATATTCATCCTAGCATGCGTTGTCTTCATCGTCATTCGAATATCGCAAGTGTCATTCGCACTTTTCTTGTCATATCGCAAGTGTCATCTTTTGCAATGGGAATTGTCACTTATCATGTAAAGTGGATTTTTGGCTTGTTTCAAGGGGAAATGTTTGTGATAAGGATTTGTTATTATCATGTAGACATGTTCCAGACTCATTTCCAAAGTTCCAAGCATTTTCGCACAAGTGTCGTCACTGTCATCACAAAGTGTACCTTTAGTGTCGCACTTGGGGAAAGTTGTCACAATGACATCACATCGAAGGAAGTATGGTGTTCATGTTTTCTAAGTGATCGTTGTTGTGGATTCAATTTTTCTAAGTGTGTGATCATGATAAAAAAAATTCCTTTTTCACTTTGGCTCATCGCTTTCACACTTAGCCTCATCCGGAAAATTTCACTCCCTGGCAGGTTGACCTCACTCAACCTTCCTAAACTGCCCATTGTGCAGTATTAACCTTGAAGCCTCGACCTTGACTCTTGGAACTTCACATTGCACAGTCACAGTGCCCATGTTTGATCCTTTAGCCCAAGAACTGCACAATTTCAGCCTCCCAGTTAGCCTTAATTGTGCACTGCGAAGCGTCAAGCCTCAAGCTTCCAACATGACACCTTGAGATGCGCAATTGTGCAATCCTAGAGACTTTTCTCCCTCTAGAACTACGCATTGGGAAAATTCAAGCCTTAGTCCTCAACCTTGAGCCCTTGAACCCCTCAACTACGCAATGTCCTAGCTTCTTCTATAGTTTGAACAGTGCATTGGGAAACTTCAAGCCTCAAGCTTGACCTCCTGAGTTCCCCAACTATGTAGTCACTCAACCCAGGCCCTCAGAATTGTCCACTATGTAGTCTCAAGCCTCCATCTTGAGCCCTTGATTTCCTCAACTGCATAGTCCCTCTACCCAGGCCTCCTCAGCTACGCATTGCACAAACTTAAGGATCAAGCCTCTAGCCTGAGTCCTTGAGTCCCTCAACTATGCAATCCTTTTACCCGGGCCATCTTGAACTACACATTGTGTAGTCTCAAGCCTCAATTCCAGGCCTTGGCCTCTAGAACTACGTAATCCCTTAGTCAGTTGCTCAATCAGTCACCAATTATATCCCTAACAAGTGATTTCATGAATCATCTTAGGCTAGGGTTTTGTCAGACTAATTTCATCTTGTGGTTAGTGGTTTATACTTACAAGCATTATGTTATGTCATGACAAGATGATGATGAAGGAGATGGAGAAGGAGACCAATCTATAAGATACCCTTTTAGCTGCAAAGACAAGTTTATCCATCAAGAGAATACAAAGATACATTGGTTTGCGACAACAACTGAAGACCAAGATCACATTAGAGACTCCTTACCTTCAAGTCATGAGGAGGAGGAAGACGAAGAGCATGTTCCATTTTTCAAGAAGGCAGAAAGGAAGCAACAACAATGAGTGACTTGACACTGCCATGTCATCATGCAGTCCATGTCACCAATTTCATTTCATGTCATGTCACCATTCATCATCTACCACATCATTTTATGAAATATTTAATTCAACATTGGAAAATGTATTGTAAAAGTGGAAGTCCAAGAGGCATCCATGTAATGTGAAAAGTTATGATGGAATTCAAAGAGTCATGGAGAAGTCAAACAGTCATGAGGGTAGTCCAAGAGTCACAAGGGAGGTGAATGGTCACCTCATTTCTTATATATATACCCTCATTGTACAAGCAAAGGACTTTTCACCTTGGCTCCTCCCATAAGGCATTAGAGAGACAAGCTAGTCCTTTTGAGGAGCAAGTGGTTCCTCCAATGCTCCACTATTGAAGTTAGCAGTGTTTGATGTATACACGTGTCTTGGGAATTTTAAGTAATATATGAAGTCCGATGGCCAGCATGTTATTCATGCATGGATTATGAATATTTGTAACACTATTCACCTGTACTAAAGTAGTTGAACTATTTCAATTATTTTAGTGCTTATCTTATTAAGAATGTGTTGTATTGGTTGCAATGATCGTCGCATCGTTGAGGACTATTTCATTGGATGTTAGATGGATCCTTTATGTTCATGTGTGTCTCTGTTAGGATGGTATTGTTGCCTCTCTTTTAGGGCTCACTTTCTCCTGCCCTTCGCTATAGAATAAACTTGACACACCTACAACCGAGCACTCACCAGGCACACTTACTTGCTTTTTGAAGGCACATCTGTGCTCCTCTTTCTTGCTGACAGTTAGAGCCAAGGAAAATATTTAAGAAATTGGCAACCATGTCGATACTCTAGATGGGGTTCCTACTCCAAACAGTGTGAGGTCTAATCGAGACTTCACATCGGGGAGACCCCTCTGGTTGACAAATTTCCATCACCGTCAATAAAATGGTGCTTGAAGGAGGCCCAAATGAGGTTATGCCGATTGACTCTTCTTTGAATCTCTTATTCAAAATGTCTCTTCACCAAATCATAATCCTAAGATGTTTTTCTAAAGAGCTTAATCTTCCCATCCCTACAAAAATTTTCCATAACCTGTCACGATTTAAGTTTGATGGCAAGGGTGAATTAACTCCTCGTGATTATTTGTTTCAAGTTGTTTGTTTTTTCTTTTCTACCAGAATGCATTGTAAGTATTTCATGGCTAGATTACTCACCCTCGCATTTGAAGGTCGCTTTAATCGATGGTGTCATATATTACCCATTCATTCGACCAACTTGCAAAGGAGATTCATAAAGCATTTGATAGGTATGATTACTGTAATGTTCTTAAAAGAATTAATCAACTAAGAATGAACCCTAATGAATCATTTTTCCAATTGATTCATTCACCTTTGTTATGAATTTCTAGGAGAAGACACAGATTGGGATTTCTTTAAACAAAAGTTTAAGCATTTGGTTCATATCTCTTTGCACAGTGAATCTGAACCCCTTGATGTTTTCACCTCCTCGACTTTTGCAAATCAGGAGAGACCTTAAATTTCAAAGGAGGAACCTACTACTCCTTTTGTTCCTCGTCCTCCTCCTTTTCTAGTCCCAATGTGGGTGCCTTCTTGCAATGATAATAAAGTTGGGAAATCCATAAAGAAAATTCATAATACATCTCTTCATCCTCCTTATTCTTATCATGATTCATATCTAATGAAAGAAACCCCAAAGTGGATCATGGAGCCTAGGGTGAAGGCTAATCCTTTCATTCATCAAGATGAAATTGACACTCTTAACATCAATATTGAATCTAGTTCCATTGAAAGTGTTACTTCTTCAAGGGACATATGTAATCCTCTATCATATACATGTCATAACTATGTGTATCATGATCTGCTTGATCAATCTGATCCACCAACTAGTTCTTCATGCTCTACTGATTTTCGTGTTGTGGGTTCAAATTGTGATCAAATACAAGGCAATCACATTATACTGGTAGAGGAGGAGGAAATTGAAGAGACTTTTTATCTCTCTTCCCTTTTGCAAAGTCCCCCATGTCGTGATGATGCACTTCCATTCTTGGATGATTTCCAATATGCTAATCTCGATAGTGAAGCAAATGCAATCAATTCTTCCAATCATTTTGTAGCCTTGGGAAACAATCATTCTGATGATGATGACTCTATTGATGTATGTGATCACAAACGCCCAGGTGCATTAGCTGATCTTTCAATTTCTCATGAATATTTCAATGTAAATATAGAATCTGATTCATTCAAAGAAGATTTCCTTATCGAATCTTCCTCTTCCTCTCATTATACCTTGTGCTCTACTGTTTGCAATGGAGATGCTTCGTGCTTTTCAAGTTCTCCATCTAATGAGTTAACTTCCCAATCGACACAAGGTAGTGAGATTATCCATGACATGAAAGGAAATAATTGAAGCATTGAGTATTCTTTCCATCCCTCATCATCTCTTGTTTTTCATGAAGACAACTCTTCAAATCAACTTGCTTATGAAATTTCTCTTATTCATACATCTCCAGATTTGCAATCAAAATAATCTTTCAATCTATGTAATCTAGTTTTTGAAGTTGTAAAATCCGGTCAAATCAGTGACATAGATGCCTTCCATCCAGTTAGTAGTGGTCCCATTGAAATCAGAAGAAGAATCTATCCTCACGCCATGCATGATCTAATTCAATTGCCAAAATGCAATTTTACAATCCTTGAAAGTTCCTGGACTTGTTAGGAAGTCGAGCCACTACAACTTCCATTAATGATCATGTCAAGATCTCATGACTCTAGTCAGCCCCCTAAACTTAGGAAGATCTGGTTTCTCTCACACAATATTTCTCTTTGCATGATTTCACTCAATGTAGATTTATTTTTGAAAAACTTTTGGTATTTCGGATGTAATATTTCAAACTTTCAAGATTTGGCTTCTGATCAGATTCAGAATTCTATTTCACATGATTCATCTCCATGCAATGCTCTTGTAATTAACTCAAGTTTGGAATGTGTTTCTCTCATAGAGTCATGGAATTGTGAAGTTGATCATTTCAAAGACTATCTTTGGCTAAAGGAATCATTCTTATTAGATTCATTTCTTAATAGTCAGCTCCTAGTTTTTCTTGCGAATGTTATATTGTGAATATTCCCCTTCATTGCACCTGAAATCCTCTTTAATGATAATGAATCCATGAGTGATCTGGTGAAAAAAAATTCTTCTTCACTCATCGTATCCTGACTGTTTTTGTGTGTTTGTTGTACCGCATTCATTTTCACTTATTTTGATGATTACAATGCTAGTGCATTATGTTACCAATTACAAGGAAACGAGTTTTCATATCTATCATGTGAGGAATATGATACATTTGCTCAAATTATTTGGAAATATGTTCAAAATGATCCATCTTTGAATAGGAAATCTCATGCCATAAATAGTACATCTGATCATAATATTAATTTTCATTTGTTTTATCATTTTCCCACCAGTATATCCAATGATAGTTGTTTGACATCCTTTGATATTCATGGTTTAATATTTCATCCTTCGAGTATTTGTCAAATGGTTGACGCACTTAAACCTTCACCAATGGTCATGTCAGGTCCTTACTTTCTTGACAAGCCCTCTGAATATGATCAGGTTCATTTCTCTCACAAGATTCTGATCTTGATACTGTGATTTTAATTGCAAATTCATCTTTTCAAAGATTTCAGGGTTTTCAAGAGGATTATTTTGAATTTCACAATCCAATTTATGATTGTTTGGAAGCATCTTTCTTAGCAAGCCATTTTTCTAATAAATTTTTTTGGTCTCTTCTCATGCTTACTAAGAAGGATGACACAGATGAAGGTGCATTCACAAGAATCTTTCATGGTTTATTCACTTATAATGGTCATTGAAAAGGTAAGATGTGGACTAGTTAGAAGTAGTGACTGTGGCCTATCTTTCTGCTAAAAAGCAAGACCTTCTATTTGTTGTGCAAGTTACTCAATCTCTTATCTTTTTTTGGCACAATATTTTGTATTTGTTGTAATTGTTCATGTCTTTCTAAATGTAGGTTAGGAGCAACAACAGTAGCTTCACTGGAAATTTCAATACACTTGACCCTGACCTTCTAATTGTTTAGGTTAAGAGTAGGATTAGTTGCATTCTAGTTTCCCCTCTTTTGCACTCATCCTGCACTTGTTATCCTTAATCGTTCTTATGTTTTCCTACTTCTATCTTGCATCATGTTTGGTTTAGTTTCATTTTGCTTGTGCTTTGGTTTTTCTTTCTGGTTGTGTCATGTTTTTTTTTTTTTTTTTTTTTTTGTTGATGAGAATTTGCATAAAGGGTGTCCCATTTCAGCTCAAAGGGAAATGTGGAAAAATAGAAAATGACTTTGTGACACTACAACATTTGGCTAACTCTTTTTCCTTCTTCCTTGCCTTGGTTACACCTTTTTTTCGATGATGTTGTTACGAAAAATATGATCCTTGTGTAAAGAAAGCCTTGTATCGAACCATGATTTCTATGTCTATTCTAGAAAACTCGTGCCTACACTCGAGTATTTATGTTTTAGTGTTTTCAATATGATCTAATCAAGTAGAGAATGACAAGGGGAAAATCTAAATGAGAAAACCAATATCAGAAGTAATACATATGCTTCTCTAAGGGGACAACCTCTTCTACTCTCAATAAGTTAGGATCCCTCTTACGCCCATGAAATAAATAAGTGATAATGCACAATCCTATATAAAATAAATAAATAAATGTGAAAGAAGAGAAAGGATTCTTGCACAAAGAGGTCAAGTAAGCAACTTCATCGAGGTATTGTCTAGGCCTGCTAGTAGTGGAGAAATGTTTGTGTCCCTGAAGTGACTCTGTCAGGGTACTATCTAGGCTTGCCGGTAGCGAAGCAACACCATATGAAAAACTACACTTTGAAAATATAAATCTCATGAACTTTATTACCTTGCCCTAATTTGAAACATTGTGTGATCGTTGACCTTATGTTTGTGGTTAACCGAGTAAAGGAATGAAGGGGACTATGTTTACGCACGGGGTAAGTGGGGAATCCATGGTAATATGAGAATCAATACTCCTTGAAGAACTAGACCTTGCATGAAAGCATTGACCAAGGCAGAGAAGTTGGGGTTCTACCAGTGTGTCGCCAACTTTTGTCGTTGCGAAAAACACCCTCCAAAATTTTGTCAATACTTGAACTTTGGAGCTTATTGTGGATCTTATGATCAGTCATTTTATAGTCACTTATTGGTCATTTGATGATTTGTTAAGTCTTTGAGATTTCTTATGGATTGTAAGTGTCAAAGTCACCTACTCACACATGCTCAGTCTATAATGCATTCATCAAAGCATTCCTTCACGCAAGCTTGAACAAGTGTGGCACAGTCAACTAAAACAGTTCATGTGTAATGTTCAACCCATGTTGGAAATGAGTGTGCATTGTCATTGACATTCCCAAACTTTGTTTGCGGTCGTACTTCTATTTCAGTGAGTTTCTCCAATTTTCACCTCTTGCGCACTTTCATCTTCGCAAGTGTCAATTTCATGCTTACGACTGCCATTTTTCTTGTGTTCACTTTAATTAGTGTCATTTTCATGTTATCTACATCCTAGCATGTGTTTTCTTCACTGACATTCGCGTATTGCAAGTATTGTTCACACTTTGCTTGTCATATCGCAAGTGTCGTCTTTTTCCGTGGGAATTGGTGCTTATCATGTAAATTGGATATTTCGCTTGTTTCAAGGGGAAATGTTTGTGATAATGAGTTGTTCTTATCATGTAGACATGTTTCACACTCATTTTCAAGGTTTCAAGCACTATCGCACAAGTGTCGTCATTGTCGTTGCAAAGTGTACCTTTATTGTCGCACTTGGGTAAATTCCTCGCATTGAGGGAAGTATGTTGTACATGTTTTATGAGTGATATATGTTGTGTCTTCAATTTTTCTAAATTTTTCATCGCGATCAAGTTTTTTCCTTGTTCACTTTGGCTCATTGATTCCACACTTAGCCTCATCCAAAAAATTTCACTCATGGGAAACTTGACCTCACTCAACCTTCCTAAAATGTGCATTGTGTAGTATTAACCCTCAAACCCCAACCTTACCTCTTGGAAATGCACATTTCACAGTCATAGTGCCCTGATTTGACCCTTAAGCCCCAGAACTGCGCAATTTCTACCTCCCAAGCTACCTTAACTACACACTACATAGTGTCAAACCTCAAGCTTCTAGCCTAACAACTTAAGCTCCGCAACTACGAAATCCTTAAGAATGTTCTCCCTCTAGAACTACGGATTGGGAAACTTCAAGCCTCAAACCTCAACCTTGAGCCCTTTAACCCCTAAATTTCACAATATCCTAACTTGTTCTCCTATATAAACTACACATTGGAAACTTCAAGCCTCAAGCTTGACCTCCTAAGTTCCCCAACTGCAAAGTCACTTAGCCCAGGCCCTTAGAACTTCGCACTATGCAGTCTCAAGCCTCAATCCTCCAACTTGATCCCTTGAGTCCCTAAACTGTGCAGCCCCTCTTCCCAGGCCTCCTCAACTATGCACATGTAGTCTCAAGGCTCAAGCCTCTAGCTTGAGTCCTTGAGTCCCTCAACTGCACAATCGTTTGACCCTAGACATCCTGAACTACACATTACGCAGTTTCAATCCACAATCCTGGACCTTGGCCTCTAGAACTATGCAATCCCTAAGTGAGTCACTCGAAATCAATAGTTCTAGCCCTAACAAGTGATTACATGAAGCATATTAGGTTAGGGGTTTATTGGATTGATGTTGTCTTGTCATGAGTGGTTTGCAGTCACAAGTATTCTATTATGTCATGACAGGATGATGATCAAGGAGATGGAGAAGGATACCATGCTATAAGATACCCGTGTAGCTACAAATACAAGTTCATCCATCAAGAGAAGACAAAGATACATCGGTTTGAAACAACAACTGAAAACCAAGACCAAATTGCAGACTCCTTATCTTCAAGTCATGAGGAGGAGGAAGAAGGAGAGCATGTTCCATTTTTCAAGAAGGTAGAAAGGAAGCAACAATAAAGAGTGACTTGACACTGCCATTTCATCATGCAGTCCATGTAAACAATGTCATGTTATGTCATGTCATCAATCATCATTTGCCACATCATTTTATGGAATATGTAATTCAACATTGGAAAATGTATTGTAAAAGTGGAAGTCCAAGAGTCATCCATGTAATGTGAAAAGTCATGTAGGAAGTCAAAGTGTCATGAAGAAGTCAAACAATCATTGGGGAGTCTAAGAGTCACAAGGGAGGAGAATGGTGACCTCATTTGTTATGTATATACCCTCATTGTACAATAAAATGAATTTTCACCTTGGCTCCTCCCACAAGGCATTAGAGAGACAAGCTCGTTCTTTTAAGGATGAAGTGGTGGCTCCAATGCTCCACTATTGGAGCTAGTGGTGTTCGATGTATACATGTGCCTTGGGAATTTTACTTAACATATGAAGCCTAATGGTCAACTCGTTCTTCATGCATGGATTATGAATATTTGTAAGACTATCATGTGAATGCTTATGTTTCATGTTTTCTTTCACTTGTACTACAGTAGTTGAACTATTTCAGTTATTTTAGTGCTTATCATATTGAGAATTTGTTGTATTGTTTCAATGACCATTGCATCTTTGTGGACTATTCTGTTGGATTTTATATGGATCCTTTCTATTCATGTGTCTCTTCTAGGGTGGTATTGTTACCTCTCTCTTAGGGTCCCACTTTATCCTTCCCTCTGCAGTAGAAGAACCTTGACACACCTACAATTGAACACTCACCGGGCACACTTACTTTCTTTTCGAAGACAAATTCACTCCTCTAGGCTTGCTAATAGTTAGAGCCAAGGAAAATACTTAAGAAATCGACAACCGTGTCAATACTCTAGATGGGGCTTATATTCCAAAAGGTGTGAGTTTTAATTGGGACCTCACATTAGGGAGACTCCCTTGGTTGACATATTTCCATCACTGTCAAAAATTAGGACCAAGTTGTCTTTCCTTGTGTTAAGTGGGAGAAAATAATTGTGTCAAATCTTCATGGAGGATGGGGATTTAAAAATATTTTAATTTTCTCCAAATCTTTGGTTGCAAAATGTGGATGGAGGAATTTTTCCATCCAAAGCCTTTTTTTATCATGGTTGTTTATCAAAATTACATTGCTTCAAGCTTGGTTAAGGATTAGATAAGAAGATAGGATAAGTCTGGATCAAATATTTTGGTTATCTAGAGAGCTATTATGAACTCCTTATAGCTAATTAGCTTGGGGCTAGCATGGTGCATAGGCAAGCGGGGAGAGACTCCTCCTTCCCCAACATCTCATCAATTCCCTTAAAAATAGGGATGTTTCTAAGATTTCCCATTTGGAAAACCCAACAAATACTTCACTTTGGAGACAAGTTTGGAAGTTTGCAGCTGACATTGGTTTGGAGGCTGAATTTTTGATAGTATGGAATGATTATTTGGAAGCCCTCAGAGAGGGGCACATTAGATTATTGGATAAAGAAGATGAATTGGTATGGATCAATTCACCTTTTGAAACCTACTCTCCTAAGCTTGCATACATTCATATTAATATGGTTAGTGTAAATGAAGAGCTAAAATGGTGGTGATAGAAAGTTTAGAATTCCAAATGTCCACCAAAAGCTTGTATTTTCATGTGGTGAATTTTAGAAAATAAAGCCCCTACTTGGGATGTGATGCAAAGATGGTACAAGATTGGTCTAGGGTGGTGTGTTCTCTACAAAATGAATGGAGAATCGGTTACACACCTTTTCACAAGTTGTCATTCACCTTACTAGTGTGGAATTGTCTCCACTTGGTTTTGAGATGGTCTTGTATTACAAATGGTGCTTTGGTGGAGGAACCATGGAGGAGTTGGAATTCCTCTCAAACAACAATACCTTTAAAGGCTTTACCCTTAATAATATGTTGGGTTATTTGGTTGGCTCGGAACAAGCCCATATTTCAAGACACATCTTCCTTCCTTGATTGTGTTTCTACTGAAGGAATGGTTATTTTAGTGAACTATCTTCAATCAAAATAAATTGCTCCTCCTCATTGTATTATTGCAGAAGATCCCAATGTGACAAATGTGTGGGACTATTTTGACAAGGAGTCTCAAGAGGAAACCTGAGCAATGGGGGTGGGTTTATCCTTAACCTCTCCGAGAATCACTCTTTTCACATAAAAATGGACTTTGGCAAGGACACAAACAATCAAGTTCAATTATTGGTTAGTAAATATATGTTTATTTTTGCTAAGGAAAATGGATGTAAGAAATTTCAAGTTTATGGTGATTCCTTGTTAGTGATTAACTGAAGCAATAGAATGAAACAATGTAGAAATATTTTTCTTATTTCAATTTTGGATGAGATTTTGTAGTGAAAACTTTCATTTGACAATATTTCATGCTCACACATTTACAGGGAGAGGAACTCACTAGCAAATGGACTCTCCAAAGAAGGTGTAAATCTTGAGCATGACCTATCGCAGATCTCATAGAAGCGAGATAACATATTTTTTAATATTACTACAAGCCTTTTATTAAAGGAATCAAGCCAATCAACACTTAATAACAACAATCTATTGTATATTTTACATCACTACATAATTATAATTGGATATATGGTAGTGGAGCACTACATTATTTGAAGAAAAAAAATTGAAGTGAAGTTTTTTCACAAATTTTGTAAGTTGTGTAACTTGATATATGTAAGGGCATGTGGGCATAACATAATTTCTTTTTTGGATATTCACTAATGATATTTAAATCCATGGGATTCAATTGAATACACATAGAGGTGTGTATATGTAGAAAGTAATTTTGTATCATTTGCTAATGAAATAAATTTATGTTTTTTCATTTTAGGAAAAAAAAAAAAAATAGAAACTAATAAAACATTTTAAAAAGAATAGAATAAATATTTTTTACAAATTAAAAACAAAAATTAAATAATTTTAAAAGTCATTGTTTATTTTTGAAAAATAAGTTTTAAAAATTAAAAAAAAAATAAAATAATTTTAAAAAGTCATTGTTATATTTGAAAAATTACATAAAAATATTAAATTATAAAAGTTAAATAAATAAATAAATGTCATCACTCCACCTTTACAACCAATAGCCATACAAGAACCATGGGAAAAGGCCCCACACAGAAAGAACACATTTTCTTTTCATATTTGTTTTAATATTGTTTTTTCTATTTTTCAATTAATTTTATTTTTATTTTTTAATTTATGTTTTAATGTTTTTTTTTTCAAAATTTTTAATTAAATATGCTTTATTTTTTAAGGGTGGCAGGAGCAGGGGGACAGGGTAAATTTTTTCCTTTAGAATCAAGAACATAAGTATTCTTGGGTTTTAGGTCACACTTCCAACAACATTGATAAAGCATATGCCTTATATCAAGGTTTGAGATAAATCATGAATCGGGGAATTCAAGAGGTGATTGTTTTTTGTGATTCCTTGAATATAATTCATCATTCACATTCAAGATCTCTCCCCCTCAAATACATATTTAAGTCATATTTTCAAGCAGATTTAGTAGTTATATCAATCTATCCCTAAGAAGAAATGTCTCCATATACTCATATCAAACAAATTCAAGTCTAATCACATGGCTAATTTGGATTCAAGGCTCAATAAAAGTGAATTTTGGTGGCAAGGAAAAAATGGGCATGTCCCCCTTCCTTAATGGTTAATCAAGAAACTCATAAATCAAAGCGAAGGAACAATTCCTCATTATTTAATGTAACATTTTTATGCTTTGTAAATTGTGGTTTTTTTTAGGTCAACGTTAGCAAATGTACAAATGAAATATCGTAGCATTTTGTTCAAAATCTTCAAGGTTAAAATTATGCGATTGCTTGTTGAAACATACTCCACTCTGACCATGTCAATTGATTTCAACTTGCTTATGTGAAACATGTATTTAAATTGAGCTATAGGTGTGTGTCTTTTAATATAATAGCGATTCTCATTTCTTGTTAAAAATATATATTTTTGTTCTTTTTAAAATTTTAATATATTTCTTGAAATTAAAAAACAATTATTTGGAGAACTTAGAGAAGTACTCTTGAAAAAATTAAAGTTTGCAGCGAAAAAACCCTAGGTTTGAGTTGTGCCATGGAAATGAAGTCGATCTTCACCTTTGCGAGACACTAAATCTGTTTCATTCCACAACTCAATTATATGGTCTAAGGAGCATAAATATGACATTTTTCCAAACGTCGATAGTTCCTCATCTGTTTAGAGTGAACATAGAGCAAGAAATAATAGTAGGGTCTTGGTGACTGTGTCAGTCACCAAAGGTCGACAATTCCATGTCTGTTTAAAGTGAAATATTGAGCAAGAAGTAATAGTAGGGTCCTTGTGACTATGCCAACAAAGGATGTATAATTCGATCAGGATTCACGTGCATCGATGCAAAGGAGCACTGATAAATTGGCAGATGTCGTGGGGGAGATGACTAAGGTTCAAGTAGGGGATAACCTAGACGATCTCATCAATGAGTACAATTTGCTTACAAAGGAATATTTGAAGGAACTCAACCTGCCACAAGGTCTCATAGATTAGAGGAAATGTCTTTTGCTACAGGGTTCTTCTTACATCCAAGCTAAGGTTCTTCCTGTGAACTTTACAATCTTTGTCAGTCTAATCTCACATTAGAGAACTTTTGAGGTCTAAAATAGGCCTCATAAGAAAAATGTACAGCCAAAATAAACTTTATAAGAACCAATAAGATTTAAGATGATGATGTCAACCGTGGGGGATGATTCACCATTTTTGGGGTAAAAAGGTAAAAAGATTAAAAAATAATAAAATAATAAAACTAGTTTTTCAACTTATCTCCCTAAGGTTTTACTAAAATTTTGAGCGGGGGTACTCGTTGAATGAAAAATTTAATTCATATTCCAAGGAGTACCCATGTTGCATATTTTCGATGGACCCTACTACATGAAAAATGAGAAAAACATGAAAAAATTGTGATTGTAATCACATTTTTTCATGTATTTCTCATTTTTCATGTAGCAAGGTCCATCGAAAGTATGTAGCATGGGTACTTCTTGGATAAGGAATCAAATTTTGCATCCAAAGAATGTTCCCGCTTGAAATTTGAGTAAACCAATAGAGAGATAAGTTGAAAATACAAGTTGAAAAAATAGTATTTTATTTTTTCCCTCTAAAATTTGATGATGTAATCTATTTTTATTTTATTATTTCCACTATTATTTTATAATTTCCTTAGGAGACCCATTTTACACCTAAAAATTCCCCTAATGGGGTGTTCCTTCTGTATGCAGGTCAAAGCCACAAATATGGTCTCCTCGCTCGCAACGAGAATTTGAGATCAAATGGAAATCCCCTCTAGCAGTATCTAGCTCCTTTATAAAGATAGGCACCTTCAAGATTTGAAATCCCTCGACGAGTATGACATAGCCAAGGATGCCTCTATTTATCTCGTCTGAATATTAAGAGGTGGATCCAAAGGTTGGGGTGCGCCTTCCTCCTCTCAAAACAAATACTTAAAGATGTTATAAAGCTAGGACCTTCACCTATGAATCCCAACTTTGTTTCCGCAGATTATAAACAACATGTGATTATTTGTCATTTAAATGGATTTTGGCCATTGGTATCTTCTCTTTGAGAATGGGTACATTAGAAATGGTCCTTGAAGACATATCTATATTTTTGTTCAAAAGGATTTTTTATGGTACTCTACAAAAAATTTAGAGGACTGGTAGAAGGTTTTTTATTAGGAACCCTGATTTTGTGGTCTTTTTGGCCTCTCATTTCAACCATGGTTTCCTGATTTTAATGCTCTTTCCATGATGGCTCTAGCCACTCCAGTCTGCGTAATGCTTCCTAACATGCCCGTACATTTGATGCTACCATACACCTTAGCCAATGTGGGAAACTGACTATGTTGGTTTCTTAAAATAGACACTAAAAGGCTTGTGAAAGGAATTGTCACATTTGTTCACATATGTGTTGAAGTAGATCTTAGCAATGATTTTCTTTCTAAAATCCTTCTCATGTGAAGGGGAAGGGTTTATTCGTGGCCAATAGACTATGAAAACACAGTTTTCCACTACAAGAGTTGTCAACAAACCAATCATCTTCAGATATCTTCCCTTTTTCTCAAAGGCCCTATCCCCACCCGAATTCTAAGAAAAAGAGTTGTGGATGGAAAGATCCAAAGGATACAAAAGGATCGATGAAAGGATAAAAAAGGATCTAAGAATATTTTAGCTCAGAATAAAGACAACATATAGACACAGAAATGTTAAAATTGGCAACTAGGGCCAAACTCCATGTGGGTCACCTTATTTATGACAGCTGATATTTTTCTTGGATTCATCTCACCAAGAGGTGTAGGATTGATCTAACAATCATCCGATTTCGACATGTTTTCATGGAGATATGAATTTATTTGTATTCTTGATAATTTGTCAAGGTTGGCCAGTAAGCAAAATAATGTTTTACACCCCCAACTTATCCTCAACGTGGCATATAAAAGGAGGAGACCTTGTGGCATAAACTCGCTCATCTCATCATTTCGTTGTTCTCTCTCCTAGCTTGATTTGGTATGCATATGAGGAGCAAGTCTCTCACAGATGGGAAGAAGGAGGATGCAGATCTGGTTAGGGTGTTGACTTGGGCTGACAAAGGTGCAGGTGGACAGTTTTGACAACGTTGACCAGCGTGGAGCATCCTTTGACTGTGATTTAGGTTGGGCAGCCTCTCTTACATTTCTAAGCAACAATTCGGACCTCTGTTTGACCACACTTTGGCCAGCGTTGACTATCAAAGGTTGACTGCAAACCTGTCCCAACATTGACTGCAGTTTGACCAATATTTCAGATTGTTTTGGGCTGCCTATTCTTGACATTGAAGGCTGAGATGACTAAGGTTTACTTGAAGTCAATTTTGACCTGTTTTACCACCCTTGAATTTGTTGGTTAGGATTTTTTTGTAGTTGTAATAAAATTACATATTTGTGTAATTGTACTATCTCTCTCTCTGCTAAATTATTGAAGAATATAAGAAGAATTGATCAAGTGTTTCCCTGCATTGGGGTTTGTCCGTAGATGGTGCCACATCTTGTGTCCTCTTGTCTTGGCATGTCTTCCATTGTTTATATTTATGTTTTATCTGCATTTTACTATCATGCTGATGTGATTGTTATTCTGGAAATTGATTTTGGGCTAATAAGAAAATTTGAAGTAAATTTCTCTTAAGCATAGAACATACCATAATTTAACATGGTATCAAAGCTGAGGTGAAGACAAAGCCCAAGCAATAGTGAAAGAGAAATCACCGAAGACAATTGGAAAGGACAAAAGGCTTCATGGGTTCCTCATCCCACTTCATGGCCAAAGACAAGCTCGGTGAGAAGTCTAACTATCACGGATGGAAGATGTCCCTTGATCTGACATTGGAAGAACAAGAAGTGTTGGACTATGTGAGGGGTAAAATCCCAAAGCCTCCATAAAATGCATTGGCTGCTACAAAGAACAAGTACACTAAGGGTGAAGTCAAAGCGAAGAAGATTATCCGAGATTCAATTGACAAGCATCTAGTGGCCTACATTTCCGAGTTGAACACCTCCAATCAGATCTACGATAGATTGGTAAGCATGTTTAAAGTTAGTGATGCAAATCAAGTTTTGTTCCTCAAAAATAAGTTGAAGGATATTAAGAAGGGCAAGGATGAGGATATTCAATCCTACTTCTTAAGGATCACTTAGATCAAGAATGATCTTCTATTAATTGGAGAAGTCATTCCTGACAGGGAACTAACTATCACTACCCTTAGAGGGCTCCCATCTGAATGGCATATTTTTAGAACCACTATTCTCAACAATGATCAAATTCCAGGGTTTGAAGAATTAATGTCAAGATGCATTCAAGAAGAGATGAGGATGGTGGAGCAAGAAATGCCTCCTAGCACTACTTTCTCCTCTCATGCCAAAAGGAGAAATAATTCTGGGTCTAAAGGTCATTCCAAAGGAAAGCCCAGATCAAAGGGTGGAAGGAAAGGAAGATGCTTTGTTTGCAAAAAATTTGGCCACTATGCGAGGGAGTGTCCAAATAGAAAGGATGCATCACATGATGATGATAAAAATCACTCTAGGGGAAACTTCAACAACAATCAAAGGAATGGCATGTTCAATGGCAAAGGAAAGAGGAATGTGGGAAATCAAGGAAATGGTCAACCCTCCAATAAAGAAAGGAATTCCAGGTATGAGTCAAATGTTTTTAACAAGAAGCAAGATGAGTATTATCTTATATCGACCCTCTCCACTACCTCTCCTCCAAACTCATTGAGAAATTGGCTTATTGATAGTGGTGCCTCAAGGCACTTTACTAGTTACAAGGAAGCTCTCTCTAATTTGATAAAGAATGAGACAAGCTTGGACATTATTCGTGGAGACAATGCCACCTATCTTGTAAAGGGTGTAGGGAATGTTACCCTTCAATTGAATCAGGGTAACACAATCCACTTGTAATATATCTTATATGTACCTAATCTCAAGAAGAACCTGGTGTCCATTTTGGAAATGGAAGACAAAGGCTACAAGGTGGCATTCATCGATGGAAAGGTACGTGTTTGGAAAAATAATTTTAAAGATGTTTTTACTCTTGGGTTCCAAGTTGACTCTTTTTATCAAGTTGGAGGAAGTCCATTAGGGGCCATGTCTTGTGACACATCTCTTCAATCTGAACTATGGCACCGGGGATTTTCCTACCTTCATTATAAGGCTCTACCCGATGTGAGAAAGATGGTGACAGGGATGCCCAAGTTCAAAGTAGAGCATGAAGGTGATGTCTGGGATGTGTCAAAGGAAAGCTTAAAAGGGGACCATTCCCCTTAAGTAATAGCAAGACCTTTGACATTTTACAGTTGGTTCACTCTAACATATCTTGTATGATGCCCAAAACTCTTTGGGAGGATATCTATATTATTTCACTTTTATGGATGATTATTCTCACAAGACTGGGATCTACTTCTTGAAAAATAAGGATGAAGTGTTCACCTGGTTCTGTCACTTCAAAGCCTTGATTGAAAATCAAACAAAGAAGAGAATCAAGATATTAAGGACTGATAATGGGACTGAGTATGAATCCAATGAGTTCCATGACTTTTGCAAAGAAGCTGGCATTAAGAAGGAGACCACAACACCATACACTCCTGAGCAGAATGGTTGGCTAAAAGGAATAATCATACGATTGTGGAAGCTATTTGTGCCATGCTCCATGATCAAAGGTTTCCGAAGTTTCTATGGGCCAAAGCTGTGAATACCGTTGTATATGTTCAAAACCGATGCCTTCATCAAGCATTTGATTCCAAGACTCCAGAAGAAATGTTCACTGGTAAGAAACCTGATGTCTCTCATTTTAGAATTTTTGGAAGTCCCGTATACTTTCATGTGACAAAAGAGAAGAGAAGTAAATTGGGTGCATCTGGAAAGAAAGGAATCTTTGTGTGCTATAGCGAAAATACTAAGGGCTATAGAATTTATGTGGTTGGTTAAAGGGAAGTTGAGATAAGTCATGTTTTTACCTTTGACGAAGATATGGCTCTTAGCAAGGTTGACAATCTTCCTATTCCAAGGAAGGATAAAGAAGTTGACACCAGGAAACTGGATGAGAAAGAAGATGAAACGATGTTGGATGTTGAAGAACCTATGGATCCTATTGATCCTCCTCCTCAAGAGCACTTCTCCTCTAAGAAGAGACCTTGATGGCTTAGGGATACTCTTGAAGATTCCGAGAGACATATTGCACCGAGAGGGACTTTCCGTGAAAGCAAGAAGCCGACCAGGTATCAGGGATACTTGACCATTATGAGCACCATCATTCAAAACGAGCCATTCAAAGAAGTTGTGAAGCATCAAGTATGGAAGGATGTTATGAATGAAGAATACAAGTCCATCATGAAGAATGATGTCTGGGATGTGGTACCCGGACCCTAAGACAAATCAATTGTCACCTCGAAATGGATTTACAAAATCAAGCATGGAGCTAATGGGAGTGTTGAAAAATACAAGGCTCACTTTGTTGCTCGAAGTTTCTCTCAAAAGGAAGGTGTGGATTATGATGAGATATTTGCACCTGTTTCCCAATACACCACCATCCGCTCGAACATAGCCCTTGCTACTTCACAAGGATGGAACCTACATCAAATGGATGTCAAGACCGTATCCTTGCATGTTTCGATTAAAGAGGAAGTCTATGTGGAACAACCCAAGGGGTTTGAGATTCATAATTGGGAATATCATGTATGCAGGTTGAAGAAAGCTCTCTATGGGCTAAAGCAAACACCTCGAGCTTGGTATGAGAGGATCGATAGCTATTTGATGAAGTTGGCATTCACTAGGAGTGACGCTGATCCGAACCTTTACTTTAAGGTTGAAGATGATAAGCCTCTCATACTGGTGTTGGATGTTGACGACATTTTTCTGACAGGTGTAGACCCTCTCATTCACAAATGTAAGAGGTAGTTGACTTCTGAATTTGAGATGAAGGACCTAGGACTAATGCACTATTTCCTAGGGTTGGAGTTCTAGCAAAATCCAGGTGAAATTTTCCTATCTTAAGGAAAATACATGGTGAAGATATTGGAAAGATTTGGGATGGTGGATTGCAAGCCCGTGACTACCCGATGGATCTTAACTTCAAGAAGTTATGTGATAGTGTTGTCGGACCTGTATTGGGAAATGCTTCTGAGTATAGTCAACTCATAGGAACACTAATGTTCTTGGTGAACTCCCATCCGGATATATGTTTTGCAGTCAACACGTTGAGCCAATATATGGTTGAGCCTCATCACTCACATTAGATTGGTGCCAAGAATATTTTGAGATATCTTCGAGGCACAATCACTCATGCATTGAGATACACTGCCGAAGATGTGAGGCTGCATGGTTATTCCGATGTAGATTGGGTAGGCAGTGTGGTGGATCACAAGAGCACTTTTGGGTGTTGTTTATCTTTGGTTTCTGCCTTGATATCCTGGATCAGCAGGAAGTAGAAGTTGGTGGCTTTAAGCATCACTGAGGCCGAATACATTGCTGCGAGTATGGCCTCCTGTGAAGTTGTCTGGTTACGGAAGCTCTTTAGTAAGTTGTTTGGACATACGCTAGATATTACTGTGATCCTTTGTGACAACCAGAGTGGGATTTGTTTATCAAAGAATCCTGTATTTCATGATCTCTCCAAGCACATCGATATCAAGTACTTTATCCGGGATATGGTACAACGAGGAGAAATAAGGCTCCATCATATTGGGACTGATGAGCAGTTCACCGAGATTCTGACGAAGCCCCTAGGAAAGGTCAAATTCTTGACTTTCCGAGAATGACTAGGAGTAGTGGAGAGACCCTCTTATGAGGGTCCTGTATGATATATAATTTGAGCTCTAGGAGCTCCGGGGGGCTTGGGGTACTTCTTGGAGCGATAAGCAATCATAAGGTGAGTGGTTCAGCATTCCCCTAAAGGTTTGTTGTGTACAGGGTGAGTGGTTTAGCCTTCCCCTGTGATACCCCATGGCGACATGTAGGCAGGATGAGTGATTCATCCTTCTCCTACTGAGACATCCTACCCATGCAGTATGGGACTCATGGGAAGTACCTCTCATCTGGCCAATGAGTACAAAAATGAGGATAGAGACCATAATAGTACTAATGGACACATCGTGTAACTACTGTACTCCCTATGCTAGGATGATATTGATCTAGGATCAATTGGAACTGACTTCGGGTCAGTAAGAGTGGTATGAGCCACTTTCTTTATTTGGAACTGATTTTGGATCAATAAGAGTGGTATAACACACTCTCTTTATCTGGAACTGACTTCGAGTCAGTAAGAGTGCTATGAGACACTCTCTTTTATCTGGGACTGAATTTAGTTCAATAGAGAATAGTATGATACATTCTCGATCACTTCCTCTTCTTCATAGTTCAACAAAGTAGAGCAATGCATTGATGGTAGAGATAGTATTGATAGACAGATGGATTAGCAGATGGAGCTCTCCCTAGTTGAGAGGGAGTGTTAAAATTGGCAACTAGGGCCAAACTCCATGTGGGTCACCTTATTTATGGCAGCTGATATTTTTCTTGGATTCCTCTCACCAAGAGGTGTAGCATTGATCTAACGATCATCTGATTTCAACATGTATTCATGGAGATATGAATTTATTTGTATTCTTGACAATTTGTCAAGGTCAGCCAGCAAGAAAAACAATGTTTTACACCAGTAGCTTACCCTCAACGTGTCCTATAAAAGGAGGAGACCTTGTGGCATAAACTCACTCATCTCATTCTTCTCTCTCCTAGCTTGATTATGTATGTGTAGTAGGAGCAAGTCTCTCACACATGGGAAGAAGGAAGACGCAGATCTGGTTAGGCCAGCGTTGACTTGGGTTGACCGAGGTGAAGGTGGACAGTTTTGGCAGCATTGACTAGCGTGGAGCATCCATTGACTACGATTTGGGTTGGGCAACCTCTCCTAGGCTAGACGCATTTCTGAACAGTAATTCAGAGCTTTGTTTGACCACACTTTGACTAGTGTTGACTGTCAAAGGTTGACCGCAGACCTCTCCCAACATTGACTGCAGTTTGACTAATATTTTGGACTATTTTGGGCTGCATATTCTTGTTGTTGAAGGTCGAGTTGACTGAGGTTGACTTGAGGAAATTCTGACCTATTTGACCAGCCTTGACTTTGTTGGTTAGGATTTTGTTGCAGCTGTCACAAAATTACATATTTGTGTAATTGTACTATCTCTCTCTCTTTGTTGACGTATTGAAGAATATAAGAAGAATTGGTCAAGGATTTCCCCACATCGGGGTTTGTCCCTGGTTGGTGCCACATATTATGTCCTCTTGTCTTGGCATGTCTTCTACTATTTATATTTATGTTCTATCTGCATTTTACTATCACGCTGATGTGATTGCTATTCTGGAAATTGATATTGGGCTAATAAGAAAAATTGAAGTAAATTGCTCTTAAGAATAGAAATACCATAATTTAATAAGAAAACACCTACCACCAAATCAACGCCTTCAAACTCATCTCAGCCACATGTAGGGTCATCTCATCCCTCAACTGAGGAGGCCCATCCTTCAGCTGGAAATGAATGAGACTCAACCATGATTTTGGCTTTGTTAATGAGTGGGCACAAAAGTATCCACGAATCAAATCACTAGGATAGTAATAAGGAAACAACAAATATTATAGGAACCTTTGGCAGTGGAATTGTTTCAAATAAATGTCATCACTGTCTCCCCTACATTTGTTCCTAATAGCTCTTCAAAATTTATTGAAGTTTGCAAGAGAAAAGGAAAAAAAAGAAAAATCCATGATCAATCTAGGGATCGAAGACCAGGACTATATTAAATGTATTGTCTTGTATTGTTTTGATCTATGATGGATGGAATGGTGTAATTTTCTATATTGAGGTAATACAAATAAAATTACCAAAAAAAGGAATTAATATATTTCTAAAAAAAATATTTTTT
>APFE031108923.1:62915-116351 GCA_000404065.3 Pinus taeda
TTTTCTTTAAAAAAAAAAAAAAAACCTTCTCATTATTTTTGTAGATATTTCTTGTAGATTCAAACTGCTAATTGTAATGAACTTAAACAATAGAGCTGAATCTTCTCTACTCATCAGTGGAAACAACTAAACGATCGTGAAATCACAAAGCATACGAGAGAAAGAATTCAATCAATACATTACACAATGATTTCCTAGAGAAAGCCACAACTAAAAACCCCCGCTACTTTTATATTGCATTAGTAAACAAATATGAGAAGATTACAATGTTTTCTCAAGCCTGAGCAACATCTTCGCTATCTCTATTTGTCTTGCAGCTTCTGAGACAAGCCCAGGCCAATACTTAACCAAATTTTGGCTTTCCCAAGTCCCTATTTCATTGCATTGTTTCCTTGGGAATTAACCCCCTATTAATTAGGGAAATTCCTTAATATGAAAATCCTCATAGACCTTCCTCTAACTGCATGCACCACCAGTGCAATTCAGATGATTATACAACTGATAGTACATTGTCCCTGAACTCCAATCTCAACTGGGTAACTCTCAGATCTAACATGCATGAGTTATTTATGAGTGAATCATCAGTTAGCTGGTTGAACACATGAAGCAACACCCCACTGTCTGACCTCCTACTAGTTCCTCCATTAGTTGGAACTAGTTTAACTAAATTTA
This sequence comes from Pinus taeda, assembly GCA_000404065.3. Lineage (NCBI taxonomy): Eukaryota > Viridiplantae > Streptophyta > Pinopsida > Pinales > Pinaceae > Pinus > Pinus taeda. The sequence goes on from APFE031108923.1 coordinate 63,588, forward strand.
ACTCAATTAAACTGAATTAATTAATTACAACTCAAAATAAACTCAACCAGGGCTCCTATAATGTAGGAGACACTCTATATGACTCTAGTTAGACCCTCAACTCAAATTAACTGAGCCAACTAAGTGAAATTAACTTAGTTAACTTGTACAAGTTGTCTTATGATGTGGAATTACAATTTTATTCCTAATTTAATTCAAAGACAATATTAAATTAGGATTTTGTTGTGCATTTTCAACACTCCCTCTCAACAAGAAAGGGATTATCAGATACCCCAATCCTACCTCTATGGAACTCGAATTTTCCTCTTGACAGTGCCTTAGTCAAGATGTATGCATCATGTTCCTCTATAGGAATGTACTCTAGCAACATGATTCTCCTCTCCACACAATCTCGTAGATAGTGATACCAGATGTCGATATGCTTGGACCGATCATGAAAAACTGGATTCTCGGAGAGTTTCATACAACTTTGATTATCATAGTAAATCATTGTAGGCTCCATCTGTTGACCAAATAACTCAACAAGGATCTTCCTCATCCATATAGCCTCACAAGTTACTTGACTAGCAGCCATGTACTATGCTTCTGTCGTACTGAGTGCAACTTATCTCTGCGTATTGTTGTACCAAGAAACTATTGTTGACCCAATACTAAAGATTCCCCCTGATGTGCTCTTCCTATCAGATGGACTCCCTGCCCAATCTGCATATGTGAATCCTTGCAGCTTCACTCTCTTTCTCTGTTTGTACCAAAGAACAAACTGAGTGGTGCCTCTGAGGTATCTCAACACATGTTTAGCTTCCTTCCAATAGATTTGGATATGCTTAACCATTGCTTGACTAAGTCAGTTAACTACAAAACATATGTTTAGTAGTGTGTTCACCAAATACACAAGTGAACCCACAAGCTTCCTGTAAATAGTAGCCTCCACTACTTCACCTGGAGTAGCATCTTCCTTCCTCCAATTCCCTACTAGAGGAGTTTCCATGGATTTGTTTCTCTCCATGTGGAACTTCTTCAGTATCTCATTGGCATACTTGCCCTAAGAGACAAACAATTCCTCATCTCTATGTCATACATCCATACCAAGGAAATAATGCATAAGCCCCAAGTCCTTCATCTCAAATTCTCTTGCAATATCATCTTTACAATATTTTACCAATTTATCATTACCTATTAGAATTAAATCATTGACATATAATAATATAATCAACAATTTGCCTTCAACCGCAATATGGTAAGGGTTTGCATCTCCTTCACTTTTGGTGAAGCCCAACCTGGTGAAATGGTTGTCAATCCTGGTGTATCAAGCACGGGGTTCTTATTTCAATCCATGCAGTGCTCTCTTGAGTCTATACACATGTGACTGTCTATTGAAGGTCTCAAATCCTTATGGTTTCTCAATGTACACCTCTTCCTCAATCACTACAATGAGGAATTTTGTCTTCACGTCTGTTATCACTCAGGTTTTCCCAAAAGTTCTAAGAAAGGGAAAGGAGGCCGAGGTAACCACAAACCAAACTTTTAGATACAAAATCTAGCCAATCTATATCCAGAGAGGGCTCTCTCTTTATGATTTAACTTTGTTTTGAAAGGTATTAGGCTAGTTATGAGGTTCAGGTGTTTTGTTTGATTTTTGGATGGTGAGATTCAATAGAGCAGAGGTGCAAGACCGAGTGGTTCAGTCCATTGGGCTAATGGAGTCAACGAGGATGGCTTTCTGGATTTGGTTTCTTAGCAAAGGATGGTTCCACAGAGCAAGGTAGTCAAACAGGGAACAAATAAAAAGTTGAAACAACTGAAATGGGTTCAAATTGGGTGAAAGACAATTAAGAATCTTTCAACCTTTTTAAAGAGGGAAAATGGATGATTACTGCTAAAGAGAAAATATAAGAATTCTTTAACAAATAATCAACATGAAAGAATTAGGAAACAAGAGCAATTAAGAGTTACACTGCTTATTATAATTCTGAAGAAAACACAGAGAATGATAACAGATGAAAACAGAGTGCATTCAAGCAAATTCTGAATTAATCTTTCTTTATCATTCTAATTCTGAAACACGGGTGATATAAGGAACCAGAAAAACTTTAAAACACAGATATAAGAGACTTATTGTTCCGATTTTTGATTCAAGAATCCTGTGGCAAGTCCTCTGCTTCAATTCTTCATCCAGTGAGCCCAATAACAGTTGATTCCAACATCTTTCTATTTCAAAACTCAATGTTACAACAAAACTAGGAATACTCACCAATCCCAAATACTTCGTTAAGGGGGGTATTTATACAAAATATCTCATGGGGATAATATCTAGTGATGACTAATCATTTTTTACAAAAGATAGAGACAAATAGTCTCGAAAACATGGAAAAGACAAAAATTGAAGCCGTGCTAGCTGCTCCGTCTTGTCGGATGTGATGGAGGAAGGCTCGGTGAGTCGGTTTACCGCTGTCTTCCATTGATACTCTGTGCTCCCTGCTGCATCTTGGTTGGATATTTATTAACCCTGATCTGATACACTTTAACCTGTTTGACCCTCATTCATCCCTTTCTATCTTATCATGGTAGAATAACCCAAAATTTATTTCTTACTCCAGAGAAATTTACAAAATTTCTAACATATCTTCCCACCATTTCTGCTCTGGTAATTTATGCCTCTGAAGTTTTCTAAGAGTTTCATCAGCCTCTGTATATCTGAAGAAATTAGGCTGAATGGCGAATAGATGCTTTACCTCGTGCTCAATGTAGAATAAATTTTCTAAGCTGTCGTAGAGGACTCGGCTAGATGGAAGTGCTTTCTCCTCTGATGCACTTGATGACACGCTAGTTTGATTGTCGGCATGCTTATTCAATTTATCAACATAATCAATGTGTTTCATTAACTTATCATTGATGACCAAAGGACTAGGTAGCCCTTTACTCAACAAAACTATGAACTTTTCCATCAATGCATTGATTTCCACTTGCATATCTTGCCACCTTCTCTCTAAGTTTTGCATTAAAGTTCTCTTGGTTAGAACTTTTTTTATTTCCAAAATTGTGTATGTCCTGTCTTGAATGCCAAGCTGCTCCAGCTGTTCTGCATTGTGGGTGTTCAAAAAATGTATAAGCCGATTAGCTTCTTCAAGCATTTTGCCTAATTGTGCTCTTGTCTGCTGAATTACTTCATGGGCTATGTCTATTAAGCCAATATGCTCATAGATCACTTGGATAGATGGCCATATTTCATTTATAGATTGGGTGACATTTTCCCAAAGGATTTTTCTGATCTCAGCCAAGGGTTTATCTAGAGTGAGGTCCTTTTCTAATGTTCTCACTTTATTCTCTAATCCCTTAATCTCCCTTATTTTCTCTGCAACATTTATTTTGGATTTGTCATAATTTTTTTCTACTTTTTCCAATTGCTCTTTTACTAGTTTCAATTCTGACACTTGTAGTTTTAATTCTTCCATGGCCTTTATTAATTCTTCAGTGCTCATATTAGTACTGTTGCCTGGTGTTGTTGTTGTTGTTTATGTACCTATGATGACCTTGTTGTGGATGCTGGAACATTGGGAGCCAATGCTGCTCCAAGTGTGGAGGGGGCTGCTCTTGAGACTACGGGAACTACCTCGGGAGGCTAGGAGGTCGACTCTCCCTGCTTTTCCTTTAGTGCTTTTTCGAATGCCTACTCTGTATCATTCAATCTCTCATTAAGATTCATGAGCAGGTCCATCATCTCCTCTTCAGAGTTTTGTTGTACAACTTCTGCAGTCTGTGGATGCATGGAAGGAGGAAGTTTCAGCTGTTTCCTCAGGGCGGCAATGTCCTCTTCTTTCTTCTTCACTAGTTCCTTTATGCCTTTAACATCTTTGGGATCATGTCATAGTTCAATGATGATCTCCTCCAAAGATTTTATCCTATTGTCCTTGGCCAGAGAAGAGGATTTATCCAAATGTAATTGAGCAGAGGTATTGTTCAAGGAGTTTTGTAATTTATGAGCCAACATTGCTTTATCAGCCAGTGTGGAGTAGACCATCTCTCTAGTCTATTTATGAAGCTCAATCTGGTCCATAGGATGAATTTCCTTGGCTACGACCTCCAAATTTGTCCTGATGTAATCAACTGCTGACTGTGGTTGTTGCACCTTGGGCTTAAAGTAACTCATTATCATCTTATCTTCTTTAATGTCATAGGCTGACATTAATCTTTGCTGGTTTGTGGGGGCCATCTTAAGATACTGGTTGTAAATTTGAAGCCTTAATCGGTCGTTCCTTGCCTCTATCTCTGTGAATGTCCTTTTGATGTCTGAGGCCTGTTTGCTTTGTGGCCTAGTGGATGAAACTTCTACACTGTGTTTCCTTTCTAGCTCCTGCCTGTGTGAGCTAGTTGATGTTTCTATCACTGGGGAAGTCTATTGGTTCACCAATCTCTCACCTCTTAGACTGTTAGTGGTTTCTTCAATAATTTCATCTTCAGATAGAAGATTCAATCTTTACCTCTTTTCACCCGGTTGTTCTGCAGGTCCACTGATAGGTGTGGGGTTTCCTTTGTCTCTTTTCTTGCTTCTTTCCTCATTTAGAGGAGTTTGCAATGCTGGAACTTTTGGTGCTTTAGTTTGGGCTGGAGGAACCTGTTCTTGCTGATTTGTCGTTGCAGGTTGTTCTGTGTTTGCCACTTCTTTGCCGTTGGAGGTTCCTGTGACTAGTGTATTAGTTTCCCGTACAAGCTGCTGAGAAGTTCTAATAAAGGATGTTCCAACTCCTGACTATTGAGGTAGCTTGAAAGACACCTGTCCAAAAGAGTCCAAGTCAAGGGTTTTTTCAAGTTTTTTCATAGCTTTTCCATCTTTTCTTGTTCGCTAATTTCTTCTATTAAGGTCCCTTCTACCCATTCATCTTGATTTGCATACTGTTCAATTTTGGGATGCTATGAGGTACATAAACTAATAGCTTGTTCCTTACTTTTCTGTCTCTTATAAAACTATTTGGGTCATACGACACCCACCAAAAACTTTTCTTCAATTTAAGGTGGTCTCCTAAAATCTTCTTAGCTTCTTGCCAAGCATCTCTAGAATGGATGACATAAGAGCCTAACTGGTTTTTGATTCTCAATTGAGCCTTCTTCTTTGCATTACAAAAATGGATTAGATCTGCATTGATGATCTGCCTGAAATATTCTAGTGCAAATAATCTCATGGGAACATATTTAGGCAGCTTGAAAGGGCAAAGCTCACACCCATATATTTTAATTTCTGTGTGATTTTGGCACAGGTACCAGTCACCTATCTTGTACTGTTTGGAGAGCTGCAGAACCTTTTTCATGTCACCAGAGATTCTAGGAGGGGGAGCTCCTATCAACAGAGTGGATGTTGAATGAACAAATAAGTCAATGAACTCATCGTAGGTATAAGGGCACTCATAGGTATGATGGAAGACCGGGGTCCAGAAGATCACAAACCTTCGAATTCCCTTTGAGTCCAACCTCCTGATGGGAAAAAAAAGTTGTATGGATAGTAATATAACAGAAGGTGGTATATGAAAGATGCGTACTTGAAGACTCCTTCTCTATCCAGGTTCAAGAATTGATCATGGATTTTGTTGGCAATGAAAGCGGCATAATCATATTTGACAGCAGAGCATTGTCCTAGAGTAAACATTGACAGTAGAACTAGGGTAATGTCATCAACAAATTCACTGGACCTAAAGCCCAAGATCAGGGATATCATGTCAATAATTAGTTTTCCAGTTTTAGTGAAGCAGGCATGCAGATAGGGAGGTGGGCCTTGGGGCTGATGGTTTGGTTTCATGAACATCTGAGCAATGCGGGTTATTTCTAAGTTGGACAATTGAGAAGCTTTTTCGAGCAGATACCCCATGGAAAAACGAGCGAGGGGCTCTGTGGAATGGAAATGTATCATCTCATTGATGGATTCAGCAGTTATGGAAAAGAGGACAATTTGGGACAAGGACATGACTGCTCTATGAACAGGGTCATAGTTGGCACAACACTGACGAATGATGTCTGGGAAAACATGAACTGAAGGGAGGAAATACATGGGAAGGTTGGATTCCCATATTCCAAAAATATCATTGTTGTTTAGATGACTATTCCTGGCTTGGCAGAAAGCCTGGAGATGGTTCATGTCACCAGATAAATCTTTTATTTGGAAATCTTTGTCAGCCAAGGGTAAATAGTCTAAGTCTTTATGAGGTGCATTCATAGGCATGACATTCAAGGCTATGGGGGCTTCCATATTTGGTTCTTGTGTTTTCAAACTGGAATTCGGGCTTATGTGGAAATAATGGACTAAGCAGCAGGCTTAGGGGGTATTTTTATGACAGCTTCGGAATGATTTCAACTTGAATTCAGTTCTTTTAAGTAAAATTCTCAGTGAAAAAAATGAAATTATAGTTTTCGCGTAGAGAATTGGGTAAATACCCGTTTTTAAGAGGCAAACCGTGTAATTCGCAGGTGGAACGACGAACTGCAAAGCACGACACTGGAATTTCTTGGCCAGGTGGTAGACTGGACGTGTTTTGCATGGAGCATAGTTTGCAGTGAATAAGGGTGAAAATAACATTTTCCCATCAATTTAACGAAATTCGGCTTTGGCGGGTATTTTTTGGCACTTGTTGAGCAGCTGATGTCAGGGTGACGGGACATTTTGTCGCTAGCGGAGGGTGGTAAGCGGTTTGCCCCGCACCGCTTTTGGGGTTAAGTGGTATCGGGTGGAGGACTAGCGAGCAGGTTTAATGAGCAACGCATGGCTTTGGTACGGGCGGAAAACCGTCGAGCGATCGCGATTTAAAGCACGGCAGGAAAGGTGGTCATGATATAATCATTAGCTGTCGGATGAAAAGGCCTGGGATCGGATGGTTGATGGGCAGCGGACACATCAGGGAGTTAATATATGCGGGCCTGGGTTAATAAAACTTAATTTAATTGTATTGGGTGGGTTTTGATTGGTCTGCGGGATGTTTTTTAATTAACCTAGATGGTTAATTAATCACGTTTTTACGTGGCGGGAGACGGTTATTAATAGTTTCCAGATGAATCTATTAATCCCATTGAACGACGTTTACAGTTATATTTCAACCAGGGGCGGGGATATATTAAATATCGGGGTTCTATACATAATATGGGGAAGGGTATATTGCAAGGGATTTATATATAATAAATGTTAAAAATTAATATGAAAATGAATTGAATGCTAAGTTTACAACCTTTTGCATATGTATTTAAACTTAGGTTTTGAAAAGGAAAAAATGGGGTTTATATGAGAAAGGTGGCCATTTTCCTAAGTAAAATAGGGTTTTACTCTAGCAATCTTTATGAAATGGAATGAGTGGTTTATGAGTGATATTAAGCACAAATCTTAATACTTTGGGTGGAATTAGTGAATGATTAGGGAAAAGTTTGAAGGGGAGTTAGTTATGTAACCATGCCTCGCTCGAGCTACATCAAATATAATATTTGCCTCGCAGTTATGATAGAAGTGAAAGCTAACACTTTTGGAGACAAAATTTATCACAAGTATCATTCTGCAATACCATTCTACCCACACTGCCTACTTATTTGCCAAGATTAAACAATTTGGTCAGATTTTATTCTCTATTTCTAAAACAGGAAATTCAAACATGAACTAGCCAAGATTAAACTATTTGGCCATTCATCAATGGTGGCATAAATCTACAAGCTGCACACAATCAGATTGTTGCAGAAAACAAAATAGTAGTGGCATTTTGGACTTGCACACTTTCCTGGTCTTTTTGTTTGGGGTTCATTTATTTCACTTTTTTTTACCATTTTATTCTTTTTACCCTTTGATTTTTCTTTTTAAGGCAGACCCTCTTTACATTTTCTAAATTTTTTGATTTTTTGAGAATATAGAAAACCTTTGCAACAAGAAAAGGTATGAACATATCACAGAGTTCATCAGTGTCAATCATGAAATATGACACCTATTAGTATATGAGCATAACAGTGGCTCCACTTGGGGATGGCTTTCCCTGGTAGAAAGTCAAGAACAGCAGGTCAGATGGCCTTCTCCATAACTTTGATTGTGCTCTAAAATCTCCTTCTGTTGGTTGCTTTATTATATGTACGACAGTTACACTTGTGAAGCTTAGGGCCTTCTCTTCGAGCTTCAACTTCATCATTACCAAGGATATAGTATATACATGTTGGAGCAAGAATGGATCAAACAGTTGGGTCAAAGTAGTGTTTCAACATTCGACTATTAACTGGCCCCTCTTCTATTTATGTACCATCCAAGTTCTTCAAAAAATAAGTATTGTTTCCTCGCAAGGCCTGAATAATAAAATGTCCTTTCCATAAGAAGTCAAACTTCCCATGTTTCCCTTTGTCTTCTCTCCTGGAATTCCATTTTAAAACTTTATTCCAAGGTAGAAATATTTTGCCTTGGTCCTCTTATCAAATATTTTCTTGAGTTTTTCTTGTAGCACTTGGGATCTTTGGTATACCTCTTTTCTGGTCTGCTGCAAATGGATGGTTTGACTTATTCTTCTTTCAACGTCATTGAGTTCCACCTGAGCTTCTTGCAGTAATTTCATTACAGGGATTCCTAAAGATGAAGGAAATATAGCCTCCATGCCATAAACTAATTGATAAGGGCTAGTTCCAATAGATCTCTTTGTAGTTAGTATGTCTGCCCATAGTGCATTTGTAAGTTCTTGTGCCAGTTCTTCTTGTTCTCTTCCAACAACTTCTTAATAATATTAATTAGGCTTTTATTGGAAGACTCAGCTAGACCATTACCTTGAGGGTAATAGGCTATGGAATGGCCTAAAGTGATATGGTACTTGTTACATAAACTTATCATTTTCTTGGATTTGAAAGCAGCATCATTGTCAATTATGATATTTTCAGGACAACCAAATCGAGATAGTATGTTGGTTTCTAAGAATCCTATAATCACTGTATCATTGGCTTGTCTGGAAGGAATGGCTTCTATCCATTTGGTGAAATAATCTATGGCTGTGAGGATCCATTTATGTTGGCTAGAAGAGGGAGGATGGATTTCCCCAATGAAGTCCAAACCCCATTGTTGGAAGGGCCTTTCAGTGGAAATTGGTCTAAGGGGTAGAGGTAAAAGTTTCCTCTTGCCTTCAAAAATATGACATTTATGGCAAGCAGTGACAAATTTATTTACATCGGTGAAAAAGGTGGGCCAATAAAATCTAGCCCTTAGGATTTTGTCTGTAGTAGATTTCCAGTAAAGATTTCCACCACAGTCCCCGGCATGAAATTCTTTGAGGACTTTGTCAGCTTCATCTTTCATTAAACAATTCAGTAGAATACCTTCATCATTTTTCCAAAAAAGAGCATTATCTAAGATGCAAAATTTTGAAGCTTTCATCTTTAAAAACCTTTTCTTTGTTCTGGATAACCCTGGAGGAGCTTTTAGGTTTAATAATACATGAGTTATATCAGCATACCAAGGTGATTCTAAGAAGTCCTGGCTGATTTGTGGAGTTGCCATCTCCTGTTCATTATCCAGTTTGTTTATGTCTAGGGCTTGAAAGTTGGTTTCAGTCATGAGTTTAGCCAATCCATGTCCTTTTATAGGCTTTGTAGGTTTTATTTCAATATCATACTCCAATATATTAGCTATCCATTTACCTCGTTTGCCTTCAATTCCATCCTGAGTCAAGATGTCTTTGACAGCAGCACTTGGTACATAAGCTTTTACATGGGAGTATAATATATAGACTCTGAAGTCTTTAATAGCTTTCACAAGTGCATAAGCATGTTTCTCCATGATTTGGTATTTTAGTAATGCATCTCTGAGTGTTTTACTGAAAAAGGCTATGGGTTTTTCACATCCTTGATCATATTTTTGTAGTAAAATAGCAGCAATGGTGTGTTCTGATGCAAATGAAAATATTATGAAGTCTCTATCAAACTTTGGACTTGTAAGGACTAGTGTTTTGGTCAAAGCCATTTTAATTTCTTCAAATGCTTGTTTGGCTTCGAATTTCCATTTAACCTTAGAATCCTTTTTTAACATATTGTTCAGCAATCTAATCAATTCGGCCAAATTAGGTATGAATCTTCTTAAAAAGTTGATCTTTCCTAGGAAATCTTGAAGTTTTTTGACATTTCTGGGGTGTGGTATTTGTAGAATGGCTTCTATTCTAGCAGGATCAATTTTGATGCCATATTTGGAGATGATATGACCTAACAATTTGCCTTCCTCTAGACCAAAAAACGAATTCTTAGGATTTAATGAAATACCATACTTTCTGCATTTTAAAAACACTTGTCTCAAATGATCTAAATGTCGCTGATCTGATTTAGAAAACACAGTAAGGTCATCTAGATATATGACCAGAAAATCATGAATTTCTTTTGCAAAAGCTATGTTCATTGCTCGTTGAAAGGTCGCCCCTGCATTCTTAAGTTCGAAAGGAATTTTAACATATTTGAAAGTTCCCCATGGTGTTGTAAAAGCAGTTTTTTCCTGGTCATCGGGATGGACCAAAATCTGGTTAAAGCCTGAGAATCCATCCAAAAGTGAAATCCTGGAGGCACCTACTACCTTTTGTACAATGTGGTCCATCTTAGGTAACGGGTAATGGTCTTTCAAAGAAACCTTATTTACATTCCTTAAATCAACACACAATATTATTTCTCTTGTTTTCTTCCTAGTAGGTACTAAATTAGACACCCACTCTGAAAACCTGATAGGAGCAATTATCCCCACTTCATACATTATTTTGATTTCTTTTTCAATTAAGAGGAGTAGTACAAGGTTAATTCTTCTGAGCTTTTGTTTGAATGATTTCTGGTTTTCCTTGAGGGGTATTGTATGTTGAATTACAGATGTGTCATAAGATTTCAGATCTTCATAGCTCCAGGCAAAAACATCCTGGAATTCTTTGATCAGTTCAACATATTTAAGTTTTTGATCAGGGGGAAAAGTTTTGGATAATGTTATTATTTTCGGATTTTCTTTAGTTCCTATGTTACAGTGTTCAATGTCTACTTTTAGAGGTTGCATCTTGGGTTTCTTTGGGATATCATTAAAATAGAATAAATCTTCCAAAGGAGTTAATCCTTGGGGCAAATGATTGTCTTTCAAATTAATAACTTCAGATTCTCCTTCAATAATATCATGGATGTCTATTTCTTTGATATCTTTCATTTCTTTATTAGTAAATTTTGTTGAGTGAAGTCTCTGAGTTGCACTTTTTGCTGAAATGCTTGTTTCTATTTTATCTATTTGCTCACACACACTAGCGGTGTCTACGTCTATATTAGTGCTAGAAAACTCTTCCTACAGGGTTAAGAAATTATTGATCTGAATATCATTGTCAAACACTTGCTAGTTCTTTACATTATCAGGTATGGCTGGCCTGTGTCTAATCTCAGCTGTGAACTGGTGATTGGGTTCAAATGGTAATTTACAAGTGCTGCAAAGGTTGCTAAGCTGTGAACATGCAAATTATGTTCTCTTGGAATCTTGGCAAGCTGTGTTTCAATAAATGTATTGAGGATTTCAATTGTTGTTCCTCTGTAAGATCTTAATCTGGGATCATTTGTGAGGAAGTTCCCTTTTCTCTGTTGGATGACTAAATCAGAATCTCCCAAAACTGATACCTTGATTTCCCCTAAACTTTTGATCAATTTAAGTCCTAGCAACAGGGCTTCATATTCAGCCATATTATTGGTGCATTTAAAGTTTAACCTATAGGCATGCCCTTCAGCATGATCAATTTCTAGATTATGCACCCAAATCCCTGCTCCTACTCCTAATTTGTTAACTGAACCATCAAATTCTAAGTACCAAAGGATATCATGTTCATAGTTAGTATCAAGGGTCTCAGTGATCTACTTGATAGGAAGATATGGTTCTTTACTTTGATCTAGTTTCTCTTGAGTGTCCGGTATATCATTGTTCTCAGAAAATTCTTGAATTTGAACATTGGGCTTTTCATTTGAAATTTCTTCTTGTTCAAATGCTAAAACCTTGAGATCAGTTGGAGGGTCAACTTCAACATTGTAGAGAATGAAGAAGTCCATGTTAGAGTGCATGGAGTAGATGGGAAAATTCTGGGGTTTTTCCTAGCTGCTTACTACATATTTCATTAAAGTTTCTCTGTACAATTTCTTTGGTTGACCAAATACTGAAATAGTAGCATAGGACATGTCCAACTGTAATGATCCTTGAAGCTTTGCACCCCAAGACCTAAACAATAACATACCATATTTTGGTGGAATATTAGCTACCACTATGTCCATTAAAATGGTTTTGGCAGGGTATTGAATTAGTGATACACATAAATCTTTGATCAATCCTAGACATCTGACCTAGCTTGAATAAAAAGAGAATAAGTCTTTGTATGGCCTAGTAATATCTAGGTCCAACTTCTCCATTACTGATTTAGGCATTAAGTTATGAGAAGCACCAGAATAAAACATGGCATTATGAAGTATTTGATCATGTATGTTCAGACTTACATAGAAAGGAGGAACACCTCCATCTACTAAGTTTTCGTTTACCTCAGGGCCAAAAATCAATTCAGGCTAGTCATCAAAAACATTTACCGAATCTTTGTTCATAGAAATTTGGAGTGATCTGCTAATTTGACCTCTGTAGACATCATGTTTAGCCAATTCTGATAATGGAATAGCTATATTTAATTTGCCTATTTCAATTTTAAGATTGAAAGGTTTTTCAGTTTGAGTTTTTATACTTTGGACAGTGGGATTCTCTTTTTTTGTTGTATTTTCTATGTTTTTCTCTTTTTCAGGAGCGATGTTATGGGCTGAAGTTACTTCCAAATCAATTTCTGGAGGTTCTTCCACATTTCCTTTGGGACAAATGGAAGTGGAAGGTTGTCTGTTAGGTTGTTGTTTATCTGATACATCTTCAACTATTGGATTGTTTGGGTTAGGACCTATTCCAGGAAGGACTTGTACAGGGGGGTTATTGATCTTAGCTTTGTTGGGTTGCTTGGCATCTTTTTGTTTATTGATTCCAGGGACATCAATTATTCTGCTCCTCAGATTGTATTGCTTATGGACTTCACAAATGGCCGTATCATTTCCCTCCCTAAAATCAAATGATTCACCTGGCTGATTTTGGAATTGTTTAAGAGTGTCTTCGGGTGGTTCATCAGAAATTGAGGCTTCAGCGTAATTTTCCTGGAATGGGGGCCTAATGTTTTGGTCAGGCCCAACCTTTCCAGTATTAGGGTTTTGATTTTTCTTGAAATTTGGATTTCTCCCAGTATTACTTGGTTGACCATCCCAAGGGGATTTTATCTCAATTGTTTCTACTCTATCACCAAGTCTATCCATTCCTTTAATAATAGCATCTAATTTCTGTTCAAAGGCAGAAGGTTCTTCTTTGAAAGGTATCCTCCTTTCAGCTCTGGCTCTAGCTCGCTTAGAAATTAGGTTGGCCTCAACACTGACAGCTTTACTCTACATCTCTTCTAAGTCTCGAGGAGCTCTTTCCCTAAGTTGGTATGCCATATCAAAATCAAATGCATCAGGGAATTTGATCAAGGCCAAGTCTGGAGGAGGTCTGAGATTTTGAGGAATAGCATTGTAGACATTATTGAATCTGGTATAGTAATCTTGGACAGTTTCTTGGGTACCTCTTTTTAAGCCTTCATATTCTGATAAAATGTGGAGAGGATCTTTTTTCTTTTCACATCTGTTCAAGAAGGTCTGAAAAAGAGCCTGTGGGTCATTGATATTGTTTGGAGGGAGGGCTCTAAACCATGTTCTAACATCTCCAGTGAAACTTTGAACAAAAACTTTCATTCTAACATCATGAACATCAACCTCATATATTTCAAAGTAATCCGTCATTTTTTTAGTATGTTGTTGAGTTATGTATGTGCCTGTGCCATCAAAAGGAGTGATTTTACTTTAATAGTCTTGGGGCATAGCCCCTGGATTGGCAGGTAAGTTCAGAGGAGTATACATGTTTTCCATGATAGCAGGAATATATGTGACAACTGGTGTAGTAGGGAGGACAATGGGAATATGGATAGCAGATGGGGGAGTGGAAGGGGTAGCTTGAGGTTGGGAAGGCTGAGGTGCTGATGGTGAACTTGGAGAAGTGGTAGTAATCACACAAAGGTTTGGTGTTTTTTCATAGGTAAGCTCAGATGGGATGGAGTTCTACAGATGTCTGTCAAGATGTGAAGTAACAACTTCCAGCTGCAAATTTTCAATGAATATTGGATCTTGAACTGTGTGGGTTGTCCCAGATTCCGAAAAGGTCACAAATCAAGAGATTTCAAAATATTCAGCAAAAGGTTCATCCTGAAGGTGGATCCACCTCACAGGATAGGATCTTGATCTGAATAGGGGTCGAGAAATAGCAGAATTTTCTTGGCTCTCTTGTCTTCTAAAAATCCTAGGAATAAGATTAGGATTTTCAAACACAGGTGGTGGATTCGGATCAGGATTTGATCTGGTGTAACGAATCCTTTCTGGAGCTAGGCTTCTAGGTGTGTTATTGGTTTTTCTATAAATGGGTTTTGACAATACAACTTTAACAATTCTTTAAGAGGCTTTGGATTTGAGAATTGTGAAATTTCTTAAAGATTTATGAAAGAGGAACTGATCAAGTATTCGAAATCAACTGTCCAAAGTATAAGCTAGCATTCATTTACTTCTGCCTTTGCAAAGCAAAAGCATTTCAAAGGCTACCTAGCTAACTTGAGGCTCTGTCTGTAGCTTTACAAAGTGGACAGTAGTAACAAACAAATTATTCAGCTCCCCAGTGGAGTCGCAAATGATGTTATCACTCAGGTTTTCCCCAAAGTTGTAAGAAAGGGAAAGGAGGCCGAGGTAACCACAAACCAAACTTTTAGATACAGAACCTAGCCAATCTGTATCCAGAGAGGGCTCTCTCTTTATGATTTAACTTTTTTTTGAAAGGTATTAGGCTAGTTATGAGGTTCAGGGGTTTTGTTTGAATTTTGGATGGTGAGATTCAATAGAGCAGAGGTGCAAGACCGAGTCGTTCAGTCCATTGAGCTAATGGAGTCAACGAGGATGGCTTTCTGGATTTGGTTTCTTAGCAGAGGATGGTTCCACAGAGCAAGGTAGTCAAGCAGGGAACAAATAAAAAGTTGAAATAGATGAAATGGGTTCAAATTGGGTGAAAGGCAGTTAAGAATCTTTCAACCTTTTTAAAGAGGGAAAATGGATTATTACTGCTAAAGAGAAAATATAGGAATTCTTTAACAAATAATCAGCATAAAAGAATTCGGAAATAGGAGAAATTAAGAGTTACACTGCTTATTCTAATTCTGAAGAAAACATAGAGAATGATAACGGATGAAAACATAGTGCATTCAAGCAAATTCTGAATTAATCTTTATCTTTATCATTCGGATTCTGAAACATGGGTGATATAAGGAACCAGAAAAACTTTAAAACATAGATATAAGAGACTTATTGTTCCGATGTTTGATTCAAGAATCCTGTGGCAAGTCCTCTACTTCAATTCTTCATCCAGTGAGCCCAATAACAGTTGATTCCAACAACTTTCTATTTCAAAACTCAATGTTACAACAAAAATAGGAATACTCACCAACCCCAAATACTTCGTTAAGGGGAGTATTTATACAAAATATCTTACAAAATATTTCATGGGGATAATATCTAGTGATGACTAATCATTTTTTACAAAAGATAGAGACAAATAGTCTTGAAAATAGGGAAAAGACAAAAATTGATGTCATGCTAGCTGCTTTGTCTTGTCGGATGTGCTGGAGGAAGGCTCGGTGAGTCAGTTTATAGTTTTCTTCCACTGATACTCTGTGCTGGCTGCTGTGTCTTGGTTGGATATTTCTTAACCCTGATCTGATACACTTTGACCCATTTGACCCTCATTCATCCCTATCTATCTTATCATGGTAGAATAGCCCAAACTTTATGTCTTACTCCAGAGAAATTTACAAAATTTCTAACATATCTTCCCACCATTCCTGCTTTGGTAATTTATGCCTCTGAATTTTTCTGAGAGTTTCATCAGTCTCTGTATATATGAAGAAATTAGGCTGAATGGCGAATAGATGCTTTACCTCGTGCTCAATGTAGAATAAATTTTTTAAGTTTTCGTAGAGGACTCGGCTAGATGGAAGTGCTTTCTCCCCTGATGCACTTGATGATGCGCTAATTTGATTGTCAGCATGCTTATTCAATTTATCAACATAATCAATGTGCTTCATTAACTTATCATTGATGACCAAAGGACTAGGTAGCCCTTTACTGAGCAAAACTGTGAACTTTTCCATAAATGCATTGATTTCCACTTGCATATCTTGGCACCTTCTCTTTAAGTTTTGCATTAAAGTTCTCTTGGTTAGAACTTTTTTGATTTCCAAAATTGTGTTTGTCCTGTCTTGAATGCTAAGCTGCTCTAGATGTTCTGCATTGTAGGTGTTCAAAAAATGTATAAGCCGATTAGCTTCTTCAGGCATTTTGCCTAACTGTGCTCTTGTCTGCTGAATTACTTCATGGGCTATGTGTATTAAGCCAATCTGCTCATAGATCCCTTGGATAGATGGCCATATTTCATTTATAGACTGAGTGACATTTACCCAAAGGATTTTTCTGATCTCAGCCAAGGGTTTATCCAGAGTGAGGTCCTTTTCTAATGTTCTCACTTTATTCTCTAATCTCTTAACCTCCCTTATTTTCTCTGCAACATTTATTTTGGATTTGTCATAATTTTTTTCTACTTTTTCCAATTGCTCTTTTACCAGTTTCAATTCTGACACTTGTAGTTTTAATTCTTCCATGGCCTTTATCAAATTTTTAGTGCTCATATTAGTACTGTTGCCTGGTGCTGTTGTTGTTGCTGATGTACCTATGATGACCTCTGTTGTGGATGTTGGAACATTGGGAGCCAATGCTACTCCAAGTGTGGAGGGGGCTGCACTTGAGACTATGGGAACTACCTCGAGAGGCTGGGATGTCGACTCTCCCTGATTTTCCTTTAGTGCTTTTTCCAATGCCTGCTCTATATCATTCAATTTATCATTAAGCTTCATGAGCAAGTCCATCATCTCCTCTTTAGATTTTTGTTGTACAACTTCTGCAGTATGTGGATGCATGGAAGGCGGCAGTTTTAGTTGTTTCCTCAGGGCAACAATGTCCTCTTCTTTCTTCTTCACTAGTGCCTTTATGCCTTTATCATCTTTGGGATCATGTCCTAGTTCAATGATGATCTCCTCCAACGATTTTATCCTATTTTCCTTGGCCAGAGAAGAGGCTTTCTCCAAATGTAATTGAGCAGAGGTATTGTTCAAGGACTTTTGTAATTTATGAGCCAACATTGCTTTATCAGCCAGTGTGGAGTAGACCATCTCTCCAGTCTGTTTATGAAGCTCAATTTGGTCCATAGGATGAATGTCCTTGGCTAGGGCCTCCAAATTTGTCCTAATGTAATCAGTTGCTGACTATGGTTGTTACACCTTGGGCTTAAATTAACTCATTATCATCTTGCCTTCTTTAATGTCATAGGCTAACATTAATCTCTGCTGGTTTGTGGGGGCCATCTTAAGATACTGGTTGTAAATTTGAAGCCTTAATGGGTCGTTCCTTGCCTTTACCTCTGTGAATGTCCTTTTGATGTCTAACGCTTGTTTGCTTTGTGGCCTAGTGGATGAAACTTCTACACTGTGTTGTCTTTCTAGCTCCTGCCTATGTGAGCTAGTTGATGTTTCTATCACTGGGGAAGTCTGTTGGCTGACCAATCTCTCACCTCTTAGACTGTCAGTGGTTTCTTCAATAATTTCATCTTCAGATAGAGGATTCAATCTTTGCCTCTTTGCACCTGGTTGTTCTGCAGATCCATTGATAGGCATGGGGTCTCCTCTGTCTCTTTTCTTGCTTCTTTCCTCATTTAGAGGAGTTTGCAGTGCTAGAACTTTTGGTGCTTTAGTTTGGGCTGGAGGAACCTGTTCTTGCTGATCTGTCATTGCAGGTTGCTCTGTGTTTGCCACTTCTTTGTCCTTGGAGGTTCCTGTCACTGGTGTACTAGTTTCCCGTACAGGCTGCTAAGAAGTTCTAGCAGAGGATGTTCCAACTTCTAACTATTGAGGCAGCTTTAAAGACACCTGTCCAAAAGAGTCCAGGTCAAGGGTTTTTTCAGGTTTTTTCATAGCTTTTTCCATCTTTTCCTATTCGCTAATTTCTTCTATTAAGGTCCCTTCTACCCATTCATCTTGATTTGCATACTGTTCAATTTTTGGGATGCTATAATGTACATAAACTGATAGCCTGTTCCTTACTTTTCTGTCACTTATAAAACTATTTGGGTCATACGGCACCCACCAAAAACTTTTCTTCAATTTAAGGTGGTCTCCTAAAATATTTTCAACTTCTTGCCAGGCATCTCTAGAATAGATGACATAAGGGCCTAACTAGTTTTTGATTCTCAACTAAGCCTTCTTCTTTGCATTACAAAAATGGATTAGGTCTGCATTGACGATCTGCCTGAAATATTCTAGTGCAAATAATCTCATGGGAACATATTTAGGTAGCTTGAAAGGGCAAAGCTCACACCCATATATTCTAATTTCTGTATGATTCTGGTACAGGTACCAGTCACCTATCTTGTACTGTTTGGAGAGATGCAGAATCTTTTTCATGTCACCAGAGATTCTAGGAGGGGGAGCTCCTATCAATAGAGTGGATGCCGAATGAACAAATAAGTCAATGAACTCATCGTAGGTATAAGGGCACTCATAGGTATGATGGAAGACTGAGGTCCAGAAGTTCACAGACCTTCGATTTCCCTTTAAGTCCAACCTCCTCATGGGAAAAGAAAAGTTGTCTGTATGATAATATAACAGAAGGTGGTATATGAAAGATGTGTACTTGAAGACTCCTTCTCTATCCAGGTTCAAGAATTGATCATGGATTTTGTTGGCAATGAAAGTGGCATAGTCATATTTGACAGCAGGGGATTGTCCTGGAGTAAACATTGACAGTAGAACTAGGGTAATGTCATCAACAAATTCACTAGACCTAAATCCCAAGATAAGGGATATCATGTCAATAATCAGTTTTCCAGTTTTAGTGAAGCAGGCATGCAGATAGGGAGGTGGGCCTTGGGGCTAATGGTCTGGATTCATGAACATCTGAGCAATGCGAGTTATTTCTGAGTTGGACAATTGAGAATATTTTTCGAGCAGATACCCCATGGAAAGACAAGTCAGGGGCTCTGTGTAATAGAAATGTATCATCTCATTGATGGATTCAACAGTTATGGAAAAGAGGACAGTTTGGGATGAGGACATGACTGCTCTATGAACAGGGTCATAGTTGGCACAACACTGATGAATGATGTCTAGGAAAACATGGACTAAATGGAGGAAATACATGGGAAGGTTGGATTCCCATATTCCAAAAATATCAGTGTTGTTTAGATGACTATCCCTGACTTGGCAGAAAGCCTGGAGATGGTTCATGTCACCAGATAAATCTTTTATTTGGAAATCTTTGTCAGCCAAGGGTAAATATTCTAAGTCTTTATGAGGTGCATTCATAGGCATGAAATTTAAGGCTATGGGGGCTTCCATATTCGGTTCTTTTGTTTTCAAACTGGAGTTCGGGCTTCTATGGAAATAATGGACTAAGCAGCAGGCTTGGGGGTCTTTTTATGACAACTACGGAATGATTTCAACTTGAATTATGCTCTTTTGGGTAAAATTCTCAGTGAAAAAAAATGAAATTGCAGTTTTCGCGGAGAGAATTTGGTAAATACCTGTTTTTAAGAGGCAAACTGTGTCATTCGCAGGTGGAACGACGAACTGCAAAGCACGACGCTGGAATTTCTTGGCCAGGTGGTAGACTGGACATGTTTTGCATGGAGCATAGTTTGCAGTGAATAAGGGTGAAAATGACATTTTTCCGTCAATTTAACAAAACTTGGCTCTGGCGGGTATTTTTTGGCATTTGTTGAGCAACTGACGTTAGGGTGACGGGACATTTTGTGGCTAGTGGAGGGTGGTAAGCGGTTTGCCCCACACCACTTTTGGGGTTAAGTGGTATTGGGCGGAGGACCAGCGAGCAGGTTGAATGAGCGACACGTGGCTTTGGTACGGGCAGAAAACTGCCAGGCGATCGCGACTTAAAGCACGGCAGGAAAGCTGGTCATGACATAATCGTTAATCATCGAATGAAAAGGCCTGGGATCAGATGGTTGATAGGCAGCGGACATGGCGAGGAGTTAACATATACGGGCCTGGGTTAATAAAACTTAATTTAATCATATCGGGCGTGTTTTGATTGGTCTGCGGGATGTTTGTTAGTTAACCGAGATGGTTAATTAATCACGTTTTTGCGCAGCGGGGGATGATTATTAATAGTTTCCAGATGAATCTATCAATCCCATCGAGTAGCGTTTACGGTTATATTTCAACCAGGGGTGGGGATATATTAAATATCTGGGTTCTATACATAATATGGGGAAGGGTATATTGTAAGGGATTTATATATAATAAATGTTAAAAATTAATATGAAAATGAATTGAATGCTAAGTTTACAGCCTTTTGCCATTGTATTTAAACTTAGGTTTTGAAAAGGAAAAAATGGGGTTTATATGAGAAAGGTGGCCATTTTCCTAAGTAAAATAGGGTTTTACTTAAGCAATCTTTATGAAATGGAATGAGTGGTTTATGAGTGATATTAAGCACAAATCTTAATACTTTGGGCGGAATCAATGAATGATTAGAGAAAAGTATGAAGGGGAGTTAGTTATGTAACCCTGCCTCACTTGAGCTGCATCAAATATAATATCTACCTCGCGGTTATGATAGAAGTGAAAACTGACACTTTTGGAGACAAAATTTATCACAAGTATCATTCTGCAACACTATTCTACCCACATTGCCTACTTATCTGCCAAGATTAAATAGTTTGGTCAGATTTTATTCTCTATTTCTAAAACAGGAAATTCAAATATGAACTAGCCAAGATTAAACTATTTGGCCATTCATTAATGGTGGCATAAATCAACAAGCTGCACACAATCAGATTGTTGCAGAAAACAAAATAGTAGTGGCATTTTGGACTTGCACACTATCCTGGTATTTTTGTTTGTGGTTCATTTCTTTCACTTTTTTTTTTACCATTTTATTCTTTTTACCCTTTGATTTTTCTTTTAGGGCATACCCTCTTTACATTTTTTTTATTTTTTTTTATTTTTTGAGAATATGGAAAACCTTTGCAACAAGAAAAGGTTTGAACATATTACAGAGTTCATCAGTGTCAATCTTGAAATATGACACCTATTGGTATAGGAGCATAACAACACCCATATGATGTATCTTCCATCCAATCTATGTTGAAAGTGCTAGAATAGATCTGATAGAAGAGTACCTTGCTACTGGAGAAAATGTCTCCTCGTAATCAATTATCTCCATCAGAGAGAACCCTCTAGCCACAAATTTGGCCTTGTGTTTCTCCACACCCCCATATGTTACTTGCTTTACTTTGTAAAGCCATATGGAGCTCACCACTAACTTGTCTACTAGTCTTGGGACCACTTCCTAAATGTTTTTTAATAATGGAGTCATACTACTCTAACATGGCATCAACCCATATTGGTTGTTGCACTGCTTCCTCGAACGAGGATGGCTCAATCTCTACACTCTCGCTCATCAAAAATTCGACTTGGTAGCTTCACACTAGAATTATGGCCTTGTAGCTTCACTTTAGAAACTTGACCCTGCAACTTCGGCCCCCCTGCAACTAGCAACTTCGTAGAAACCCTAGGTAGCTTCTTTCGTGTGGACAAAAAAGATGTATTCCCAAGAGATTTTTCTTCACCTTTGACTTATTCTTATTTTCTTCACCCTCCCAACTCTTCTTTATTCTTTGCTATTGAAGATCAAACTTGTGATGACGTGATATTCAAAATGAGTTGAATTCCTCTTATTTATAGCCTTCTTGAGGCCGACTTCATCTTGACTAGGTTGAATTTGTCTTGGAGGAAAAAATGGTCTTTCTTGACTCAAAATAAATATTTCCTTTTTTTACAATGAGTCCAAATGGGACTATAATACATGAAAAAAATCCTAGAAGACCCTAGAAGCATGAAGAACATGCTTTGGCCTAGACTTGAGCATGAAACCCATGCTTTGGTAAATAAATAAAAATTCTTTTTCTTTTTCTTTTTATACAAAATATGCAGTGTCATGTTCTATAAATGTCATTATGAAGAGTGAATCTAATTACATTCTCCAACACTCCCTATTAATTAGGGAGGTATTCATAATCCCATCATATGGTACAAGGAATCTCAAACTTGAAGTATTCTCATAAGAAGAGGTGGACTGATAAGCCATATTTAAAGCATCTTTACTACAACTAGCATTGTCAGCAAGGGCTTAACTTGACAAGCTCAACTTATATGAGAGAATCATGCTGGGAGGATTTACGTGAGATACCACAGTACCTCTAAAGGACAAAGCCCATTCATATGCTTTCTAGTTATGTCCTTTTAGGACTATTCTTATATTGGATTGTCAATCTTCAAAGAGTAACAGTCCTCTTTGACTACTCTTGTCTCGGATGTCCTACCTCATCCTCAAATAGCAGCGGTCTATAGGCTCACTTCTATCATGGATTTTATAATCCTCAAGAAGCTTCAATCTCAGATGCTTATCCAATCCTTCATACCCCATTATTTCTTTATGGCCTTCACTAATACTTATGGTTGTCAGTCCTAGTCTAGTGCATAACACATAAAGAGAAGAATATATTGTCCATCATTACTCCCTCTCAATCAAGGAAGAGATGCCTACCAAACCAAGCTTGCTTCTCAAGTACTAAAGCTTATTTTTTGGCTATGCTTTTGTTATAATATCATCCACCTATTTATCTGTAGGAATATACAATAGCCTCATGACCCCATCTCGTACCAGACTTTTGATATAGTGGTACTTATTATTTATATGCTTTTTCCTAGCATGAAACACCAGGTCCTCTTTCAACTTTATGCAGCTTTTGTTGTCATAACGTATACGTGTAGGGTGAATTCATCCTTCAAATAGATTTGATAGCAACTTTCTGAGCCAAACAACTTCCCTACAAACTTCACTTGCATCCACGTACTCATCTTCAGCACTACTCAAAGCAATGGTATCATGCTTCTTGCTCATCCATGAGATCATGGAGGATCCCAAACTAAAGCATCCACCTATAGTGCTTCTTCCATCTGTCTCACTACCACCCCAACCATAATTTGCATATCCTATGAGTTGGATTTCATTACCAGCAAATCAAATGTAGTGATGTATGGTCCCACGCAGATATTTAAATATGTGGTTGGCTATTATCCAATGGTCATGCCTTGGCTCCATCTAAAATTGAATGAGAACATTTACTACAAAACAAATGTCGGGTCTAGTATTTACTAGATACATCAAGGAGCCAATCAACTGTCTATAAAAAGAAGGATCCACAAGATTAAAAATCCTCAACTTCTTTAGATTAGTAATCATGGGAATTTCCATTGGCTTTCTATCCATCATTCCAAATTTCTATAGAACCTTGATCGCATATTTTCCTTGACCAAGATATATTTCACCAGGTTTCTGCTAAACTTATAGTCCCAAAGATCAATTCATAATCCCAAGATCCTTCATGTCAAATTTGGTTGTTAACTACTTCTTGCATTCCTAAATTTGATGTTCCACACCTGTAACAAGTAGATTATCCACATATAATAGAATTATTACTAGTTCATCCTTGACCACTTTGATATAGAGGTTAGTGTATGAAATACTCTTGGAAAATACCAAGTCTCAGTAGGTATGCATCCATCCTAGCATACCATTCTCTAGGTGTTTTTTTTAAGCCATATCAAGCTTTCTTTAATCTACAAACATGTGTCTCCTTCTGATTAACTTCAAATCCTTGAGGTTGGTCGATTTAAACACCTTCATCAACATCCATTTGATGTTCCATCCCATAGTAGCAGCCAAAGAAACATGTGATATAATTGTTGTATATCTAGTTGTAGGAGAAAAGGTTTCTTCGTAATCAATGCCTTCTTTTTGTGAGAAACCTCTAGATAAAAATATAGCTTTGTACTTATCAATTCTCCCATCCACAACATGCTTTATCTTATATATCCATTTTGAAGTGACTATAGATTTGACTTGGTTTAGGAACAATTTCCCAGACATCATTCTTCATAATTAATTGGTATTATTCTTGCATTGCATTCCTCCACTCTTGATGTTTAGTTTCATATTCATAGGAGAAGGGTTCAAATTCAATGCGTGTAGTCATATAGGTTGCATAACCAGAATACCTATTTGGTCTTTTACTTTCTCTAAAGTTCCATTTTGTTGTGTATCCCTCTGCTTCTTGTAGATTTGTCCTCAACCAAGCATGCCTCTTCTAAATTTTAGGAAAAATTACTTGTTGCACAGGCTCACTAGGACCTTCAACATATTCTTGAGTTGATGTAAGATCTTGACCATTGTTGTCCCTTGATATATCCTTAAAAATGGGTATCTCTTCTTCATCAAAATCGACTAGAATATCCTTGGATCTCTTGGAAGCCACATTTTCATCAAAGATGACATCCTGGCTTACTACAATATGACGATCCTCTTTAATGTACATTTTGTATGCCTTAGATGAAGCACTATAGCCAACAAAGATTCCCTTCATATTGGTTAGATCCAACTTCTTCCTCTTTTTCTTTGGAATGTGTATATAAACAAGACACCCAAATATTCAAAGATGGTCCACACTAGGCATCTTTCCTATAAATGCTTCTTCCAAAGTCATGTTGTTGAGAATCTTATGAGGATTTTGAATATGAAAGTATACAATTGTTACACATGCTTCTCCCCATGATAATTGAGGGAGATCTTGATCATGTAGCATGGTCGTGACACATTCTTCAATTGTTATGTTCTTTCTTTCAGCCACACCATTATGTTCAAGATTATTAGGAACAATTAGCTCCAAATTAATTCTTGCTTCCTTGCAAAATGTTATGAGCTCCTTGGAGGTATATTCTCCATCATTTTCAGACCGTAGGGTCTTTATCTTCCTTTCTGCTATATTTTCTACTTCATTCTTGAATTCTTGAAACTTCTTGAATACCTCATATTTGTTCTTGAGGAGGTAAAGCCATGTTTTCCTTGATAAATCATTGATGAATGTTACATAATAAAGATGATCTCCAAGAGACTTTACTGCCATAAGACCACACACATCAGAGTGTATGAGATCCAAGATTTCCTTTGATCTGGTGACACTTCTTCCAAAGGGCTTCTTTACATTCTTTCCTAGAAAGCAATCCCTTATAGATTCCTTCATGTTCTTCATTTAATTCAAGGATGCTATAGACGATTTGATTTAGAGATGGAAAAACTTTGTAGTGAAGGTTTCCATACCATCTATGCCATACCTCAAAAAGGCTCACGTCTAAGTGAACTAGGGATTGAGGGAGAGGAATAAGTAACCTATACAAATTTCCCTCATGAATCACAATTATCCTTGCATGATCAATAATAGAGTCCTTTCCCCAAATCAAAAAATTTCCATAAACAAAACCAATGCTAATACCTTTATCTTCTAGACAAGATATAGAAAGTAATTTTTTCTACAAACCTGGAACATATAGAATATTGTTGAGATGAATGCTTCCACCAATCCCTAGCTCCAATGAGGTAGATCCAATTCCCTTCACTAGATATAAATTCTTGTCTCCAAGTGAAGATATTCCTTTTGATAGAGTATGGATTTGACTGCATTCACTTGTTGTATTTCTGGAAGCTCCACTGTCTATAGCCCATACATTATCATCCTTAAAAGTGCCAAAGTGAGTGGAGAAGAAAATTCCATCCAACACTTCTTCTGTTAGCTTGGAGATGAACTTCAAGATGATTTATTTGATAGTCACAATGAGGTTCCCAAGAAACTTGAAACCCTTCTTCATAATCATTGCCATTGAGAGAGTGTCAACTAAGATGTGATCTTTAGTCTTTGTCTTGCACCATAGCTCTGAAACCATGTTGTAAAATCAAGAATATTGTATGTTATGATTGACTTTCCTTTCTTGATAATTACTTGTGAAGTTAGTTGGCCTTTTATTACTTCTTTTAGTTATTATTCATCAAGCAATTACCAAAACAATGAAGATCAAAAAGAGACAAATTACACAAGATATAAGCTCCAAGCTCGGGAAAAACCCCTCCAAGGGGAAAACCTAGAAAGAATACTTCTCTTCTTATAGAATATGTTAAAAATGAGACTTCCAAGCCCTAAAGAGCAAAGCCTAGAATCCTCCCAAGCACCAAGTCATCCCACCAGGAAGATCTCTTCAAACCAGCTTCAGAACTTCGACTTGGTAGCTTCAAACTAGAATTTTGGCCCTAAAATTCTAGCCCCCCTACAACTGGTAGCTTCTTTTGTGTGGATAGAAAAGATATATTCACAAGATATCTTTCTTAACCTTCGACTTCTTCTTCCTTTCTTCGTCCTCCTAGCTCTTCTTTCTTCTTTGCTAATGTAGATTGAATTTGTGATGATGTGATACTCTAAATGAGTCAAAATCCTCTTATTTATAGTGTTCTTAAGGGGTCAAATAACCATCCTAAGGCCAACTTCATATTGACTGGGCCGACTTGGTCTTGGAGGAAAAAATGGTTTTCCTGAACTCAAACTTCTTTTGTTACAATGAGTCTAAATGGGACTATAATACATGACAAAAATCCTAGAAGACCCTAAGTGTGAAGAACATGCTTTGATCTAGACTTGAGCATGAAACCCATGCTTTAATAAATAAATAAAATATATTTTTCTTTTTCTTTTTATACAAAATATATAATATCATGATTTACAAAGGTCATTATCAAGACTTAATCTAGTTAGATTCTCGAATACTCCCGCTTAACTAGGGAGGTATTCATAATCCCATCATATGGTACAAGGAATCTAAAACTTGAAGTATTCTCATAAGAAGAGTCGGATTGATAAGCCATCTTTCAAGCATCTTTATTACAACCAATATTTTCAACAAGGCATTAATTTGACAATCTCAACTTATATGAGATCAGGTTGGGAGGTTTTATGTGAGATACCATACTACCTCTAAAGGCACACACCCCATCTGAATTTTCACCACATATGTCATTTTAGGACTATTATTATCTTGAATTTCCAATCCTCAAAGAATATCAATCCTTTTCGACTACTCTTGCCTTGTATGCCCTACCTCGTCCTCAAAGAGCATCAATCCATAGGCTCACTTCTATCTTGGATTTAATAACCCTCAAGAAGTTTCAATCTCAGATGCTTATCCAATCCTATGGACCCCATTCTTTCTTGATGGCCTTCACAAAGAATTATGGTTGTTAGTCTTGGTCTAATGCATGACACATAAGAGAAGAATATAATGTCCATCATCACTCCCTCTTAATCAAAGAAGAGTTATCTACCAAACCAAGCTTGCTTCTCATGTACTCAAGTTGCTTGTTTGGTAATGCTTTTGTCAAGATATCAACTACCTGGTCATCTGTAGGAATATATTGTAGCTTCATGACCCCACCTCGTACCAGACTTCTAATGTAGTGGTACTTATTATTTATATGCTTTGTCCTAGCATGAAACACTGGGTCTTATGTCAACTTTATGTATCTTTCATTATCACAATGTATACATGTAGGGCTACGTGGTTCTTCAAATAAATTTGATAGCAACTTTCTAAGCCAAACATCTTCCCTACAAAGTTCACTTGCAACCATGTACTTAGCTTCAGCACTACTAAAAGAAACAGTGTCCTGCTTCTTTCTCATCCATGAGATCATGGAGGATCCCAAACTAAAGCGTCCACCTATGGTGCTTCATCTGTTTGTCTCAATGCCACCCCAATTAGAATATGTATATCCTATGACCTATATTTCATTACCAGCATATCAAAGGCAGTGATGTATGGTCCCATGTAGATATCTCAAGATGTGTTTGGATACTATCCAATGGTAATGCCTTAGCTCCATCTGAAATTGACTGGGGACATTTACTGCAAAACAAATGTCAGGTCTATTATTTACCAAATACATCAATGACCCAATCAATTGTTTGTAGCAAGAAGGATCTATGGGACTAGAATCTGAACTCATCAAATTATTTAGATTATTAATCATGGGAGTTTTCAATGGATTTCTATCCATCATGGAAAATTTGTATAGAATCTTGATCACATATTTTCCTTGACCAAGATATATTTCACCTAGTTTCTACCAAACTTCTAGTCCCAAGTAGTAATGCATAATCCCAAGATCCTTCATGTCAAATTTTGTTGTTAACTGCTTCTTGCATTCCTAAATTTGATTTTCCACACCTATGACAAGTAGATCATCCACATATAATAAAATTGTGATTGGTTCAAGTCCTTGACCACCTTGATATAAAGGTTAGGGTCTGCATTACTCTTGGCAAATCCAAGTTTCAATAGGTATGCATCCATCCTAGCATATCATGCTCTAGGTGTTTGTTTTAAGTCATATAGATCCTTCTTTAATATGCAGACATGTGTCTCCTTCTAATTGACTTCAAATCCTTGATTTTTTTTGACGTAAACCTCTTCATCAATGCTCCCATTTGGAAAAGTTGTTTTAACATTCATTTGATGGATGTTCCATCCCATAGTATGCAGACGTGTGTCTCCTTCTAATTGACTTCAAATCCTTTATTTTGTTCAACGTAAACCTCTTCATCAATGGTCCCATTCGAAAAAGTTGTTTTAACATCCATTTGATGGATGTTCCATCCCATAGTAGCAGCCAAAGAAACAAGTGGTCTAATTGTTGCATATCTAGTTGTAGAAGCAAAGGATAATTGATGCCTTCTTTCTGCGAGAAGCCTCTAGCTACAAATCTATCTTTGTATTTATCAATGCTCACATCCACAACATGCTTTATCTTGTTAATTTTCCATTGCTCCATGATATTTCAATTAATTTAACCCAATTTTCTTCTTCAATAAGAAATTAACAATTAATCTTTCCAATTCAATGAAGTAGCTGAAGTTATAACATTAAATGTAATGACAATAGGAGACAATCAACACATCAACAAGAGACACTGATTTGGTCAAACATCAAGGGGAAACCCCTAAAGGGGGGAAACCCTTTGAAATTATTCTTCTATTATATTTTCATAAAATGTTCAGCAGAGAGTACAATGAGCCCAAATCCATAAATAATAATAAAAGTCAAAGTTTTGACTTGTCAATAATTCAACCAACCAATATCCAAAATATGAGCCAATAGTCAAATTTGGTCAACTGTCATAAAGTCTGCAAATCTGAAATTCAACAGCATTCAACATGCCCTAACCAGTCCCAACTCAATGGTCAAATATTTCCATCAAGAACTCGGTCAACAATCCTCCAACTCAACCTCAAATATTTGTCAAATTCAGCCCAAAATAGTCAAAGAAAGTCCATCCAAACTCAATGAAATCAAAGAAAATCTTTGCGTTCAAAGTTCGCAATTTATCCCTGCGTTCATCCCAAGTCAAAGTACCCAGAGATTCTTAGTTTTTGTGCCAACAAACTTGACATGCCAAAAGAGATGCCAAGAGTTCGAACTCAAAACTAGCTCCAAAAAAGGTGGTCGACAATGGTCAAAGTGAAAATGAACTTCAAAATTTTGGCCTGCCAAAAATGTCCTTCCTCCTACTCGCACATGTGAAGAGAAACCCCTATAATTTCAGATGTATCTAACCACGTAGAGAATATAATATGTGTGCTGATTGATGTCCAAATGAGCTTGAGGCGACCTTAATATATAAGAATTGGATAAGGGCTAATTATCCTCTACGCCGAATTGATCAAATATATCATTGTGGAACTTATTCCAACGATTGGAATTTGTCATTGAGCTGCCAAATTAACACTCCCTCACAGCTAGGGAGAAATTCCAACTACATCATGTGATCATCGCAAGTATCATGTCATCAAATCATGTCTCATCTCTACTCAACTCTATCTGCTAAATCATTCTCAAATCTATATAAGAAGAAACATAGGGGAGCTTCATCTACCACCTATAATCAAGGACAATGAAGAAGGTCCTATGGGACACTCTCACCTCATGTCTATGACAATGGAAAAGGTCCTACGAAACACTCTCACCCCAATTCATCTCATAGGGGAGCATTTGTCTTCCACCCTACATCAAGCAATAGGTGAGACACAACTTACCAAGAAAGGATCACAACTATCCCATTATGTAATCAATGGGTGAGATACTAGTTTCTATATAAGAGGTGAGGATCACATCCATCCTATTTCCTACGTATATTCCTAGCAATGACCCTCAAGAGTCATGTGGTAGAACACCTTCATCATTATCTGAGCTTGGGCGATATACCTAGCTTAACAAAGGTAAGGATCGCACACCTCCAAGACTCCTCAACCCGTTGGCCAGAGAGGGAGGGACAATCCCAACAAGCTTGTCTTGTGGATATAATGCCAACTAGGGTATACTATGCAAGACCAAGATAGGGGGAGATAAGCGACTTGTGAAAACGAACAAGGATCAGATACACCCCATGGGTGAAAATAGGGGAGATACCCGACATACTACGAGAGTAGGGATCTGTTGTGGCCACCAACAACCCCCCTCCTTATGAAATGTTATTGCTAATAATAAATAAGTGGGGACCCTTAGTTATAAAATCAAAAGAAATTAAAGTAACACTTACATTTCTTTTTCGCAAATAAAGTTACCATCATAAGCTTAGGAAGCCCCCTTGGAAAATCTTAGAATCTAAGTTTATGATAAGGTAAAAAAAAAATCTTTATTAAGGGAAATCACATCACAAGAAAATAGCGGGATGCCACCTCACAAACACAATTCCAACACTCGCAAGATAGCAATAATGAACAAACATATCGCATCGCACTCAGCATAACTTACACGAAACACTTCAAAATCTTTCGTTGTGCGATGGCGCAAATCGCAAGATCACATCTCGCAAAGAACAGGTTAACAAAATTGTCATTAATAACATTCCTGCGATCTGCAATATTGCGATATAGCGACGTTGCGATTTTGCGATGTTGCGATTTTGCGATGTTGCGATTTTGCAATTTTGCGATGTTGCGATTTTGCAATTTGCGATCTGCGATCTGTGGTGTTGCGATTGCAAATCACAAAATTGCTTCATCACGGATCTTTCAGGCACATTATTCAAGAAAAGTAGTTTCCATAAGCTGACTCATGTTTATGCGCTTTAAATACTAATACAGGAGTTAGTTGTCAGTTATTAATAGAATATGGGTGCGTGCTCTTCAAAGAACATTTCACGTAAGGTGGTATATTTGGTATGTCTGTGGCATTTAAAACTTTCCCATCACTCTTCCTTGTCATTCATTTTCACCTCACTTGTGAATTGCAGGCATGGAGAGCAGAGGACAATAAAAAATAATACGCAGGCTGAAATGGGAAATAAAAGCAAAGCCCCGAGCTCCGAAGAAGAGAAAATGATGCCTTTGTACACAAGCACGGCTTGCAACAGAGACGCGGGAATGGCTACGTGGGAAGGCATGTATAATATGCTCGAAGAGGAGAATCCCAGAGTAATGGAGGTTACAACTGTTGTAGGCTCACAAAGTTCTTCTGAAGCATTCCTCGCAGAGCTAGCTTGCTTGTTTTTACATCGAATAGGAGCGAGGCCAAGAATCCTCCCATACACGGACATGGTCAAATGGATATTGGATAGCGCAGAAATAAAAAATAGATAGTTCAAAGTTCATGGTCAATGACTCATTGGTTCATTCGCTGCATAGGATTTGAAGCTCATGTATCATCTACCGGAGCCATAGGAAATCTACAATAGACAGTTTACAGAGAAATTTGTAAAAGAAAACCCAGACCTAGCAGAAACTACCAAAGACTGGTATAGGAGAGACGAGCCGCTGAAGAAAGATAAACACAGTATGTACAGTATTGGTTCCCTTACCTCTCCATACTTCTTTGTTGCTGCCATGCTCTGTAGAATATTTGGAATGCCAGATATAAACAAATTCTCATCCGAGCGGCTACCATTATTGGATGCTGCCACAAATGCCACCATTGTAGATTGGGCCAAAATTTTGTCTGATAACCTGGTTACAGCCATTGTCAGTTACTGGTCCAAAATAGATATGGCTCAGAGAATCTATCCTCCTTTTTACCTTTCTGCATATATAATGGACACAATATGTTATGTTTCTAAGTTTCTTGTTACGGGTTGGAAGTGGACAACACAAGACCCTTTACCCATCCATGTCTATCACAAAGAGTTATGGGACTCTCAGTTCACTCCATACTTCTACCAAATTTTTCATGGAATGATGTTGCCCTTGTATAGAATTTTGTACGATAAAGACCCTCCAAGATGCTCGCCTAAAGAAGAAGTAGACATTCACTGTCGCAAGATGGTTCGGGGAAGAATTTTTTTACTTATGTCAGGGTATTTGGAAGTTCTGCACCCCCTCATGTCCTACCTTTATATATCCCTGATAAACTCTTAGCCTGAGAGATCGCCTATCAAACCTGTGGGGAAGGTGACCTAACTAAAGAATTAAAAGACAAAAAGAAGGCTATATGGCCACAGTGTCCTATAGCCTGTGGGGCCTTCTCGCTATTCGATGTAGGCCACGCCTTCATAGAAGTAAAGAATATCACGTGCTTACAGCTATTCAAATTCACTGGAAGGCCATTTGACCCTCATGAGGTTGCCCACAATTTTACAACTGCAGTCAAGATAAAGGTGTTCTCAGGAGAAAAAGATTTATTTGATGATATATTCCAACATAAAAACACATTGGAAGAAATTATGCACACAGACCAATTGCAACTATCTCCAGAAGAATTCCAAAGGTTCAAAACATACAGGGAAAGAAGGCTAGCCAGCATTCCTTTAGAGAAACTATGCCTAAAACCCTCAAGAGAACCAACTCCAAGTGTTAGCCTCAGTGGAAGTTCAAGTACCAACGGATCTAAGTCCAAATCTGAAAAGGAAATGTTTGGACACTCTAAAAGATCCTGAAATGAACTAGATAAGAGTGAAGGGTTAGTTAAGGATACTGCCCAGTCAAAAGAACTTCTACATCTGCAGGTTATTGCCTCCCCACAAAAAGATCCTCCCCCTCTCGTCATCCAAGCACCACCAGTCATAGTTGAATTAAACAAAGAATGGGAAACCTTCAATGACTTGATCAATCTTGAAGGACAAACCATGAAGACAAATGTCAGCAATGTACTGATAGTAAAAGAAGTAGTCACAAGAACAGTTAGCGAAGTCTCAGATATGGAGCATATTCCCATTTCTCCATCCTCTGAGCTTGTACTAAAAGTAGAAGAAATCCCTCCTCTAGACATATTTTATAGCCCACAACATAAAGCAGTAGTAAGAAAATGGAGGAAGAAAAGGAAATTGGAAAGCACACTCTCTCAAAACATAGAACAATTAGACGTCCTATGGAAAGATCCCACTAGAAATCCTACTGAAAATCTCACCAAACTATCTCAGATCGCAGGAGCATATGCCTCCACTACTATTGACAAAGCATCTGAGGTACAACCGTTGCTAAAGGAAAGGGAAGACCAGATACTAGCACTGCAACAACAATTGCAACAAGCCCACGCCAATAATGAAGCACAGAAACAGCTTGAAAAGTTGCAGCAGGACTTCCAGCAAATGCAGATAGGGTATCTGAAAAGTTTGGATGAGAAAGGAAAGCGGTTACAAGATTTAAGAGAGATGCACAAGGACGACCCTAAGCTTACAGAATTTATTACGGAGTCCATTTCCTTGAATGAACAATTACTACAGCAGCAAGAAGCATTGGGCCAAAAGATATCACAATGGAATCATTATTTTGAAATCAATGATAAAACCACTAATCAAGTGGTAGACATGCGAAGTGACTATGATCTAATTGATAAACGAGTGACTGAATATTTGGCTTGGCAAGACACGGACGAGGGTAAAAGAGCAGGTGCACCAAGAATAAATGAAAACCACAAGGAAATGCTCTTTAACAAATGGGATGAGCAAATTAGAGGGGCAGAACAGGCGGCAGAAGGAACAGTCGCGATAGCCAGCAGACTTATTGATTGTGTAAATGAAAATTTACACAGGGCAAATTTGATCACAGAGACCACTCCAGGATACATATCGAACGCACAACAGCTAGAGGCAGACTGGAAACAGAGAGCTCAAGAAAAGGCCAAAGTAATCCAAGGGCTAAGCAAGTTAAACTGGGATTGTTACTGAACATACTTAGTGAAGCCACATAGCCAATGGATGACTATTAAGTGCATCATAAATTCAACCGAGAAAATGGCGCCAAATCTTGTAGATTCTGTTTTCTCAACCCAGTTAAAAGCGCAAGTCAGCCACTCAACTCTCCTTAAACAGATGTTGCATACATGTGATTTCAAAGATCAAGTACAGAAATAGTTTAATTTTAGTTTTAGTTTCGTTTTATTTTCCTGAAAAGAGGACGGTCATTTAAACCGCATCCTTTATTTTTGTAATAATTTATTTTTAGAATTATTCAGTAGTATTTAAACCCTTCTCGTGCATTTAGAGAAGGGTCCAGAAATTGATCAAAAACTTGTCCTCAGAACATGCACTTTTGCACCCTCAGAGGAGGTTTTGGTGAATGAATGGAACAGGGTTTATTTGATATTTGCTACTATTGTTTCACTTCTGTACTCTTAGTGGATGTTAAGTCAAGGAGAGATAAATCAATTGTCGCTTGAAGCTCATGAGTAGGACTAGTTAAATGGTACTTTTATCTCTTAACCATTTCTGCTTATGCGTTAAAGTGATATTCAGTTTTCAGTTGTTTCTATATTACAGCATGGATGCTTGAGTTATCATTTTGCACTTTTGTACGGTGATAACTATTTGTTTATGCTTAGTGTATGAATAGCTCATTTATGCGATAAGTTTTCACAACTGTTTCGTCTAAATTCTTATACGAAGTAGCTCATATTTATTGAATTCTTTTCTTATAATAGCTGAATGATCTTTATTACCAGTTATTGTTTGAAATCTTTCTAGATCGCATAGAAGAAAGATCACACCCCAGGTTAGCATAAATTTTGATATTTTTTCTATTTATTAGAATACAACAGCATAGCATTAGATTAGAATTAGGATAGAAGTATTCCATTTAGAACAAAAATACCCATCTTTCTCACACACACATTGAATTGGGAAACTGGTCCCATATCCCCAGTTGGACCCACTATACCAAACAGATAAGGAGCTGCCAACCAAGGTCCGGACCGGGCGGGTATCCCCCTTGTTGTTGACCCGATTTTCGGGGCTTTCAACATATTTGGTGCTAGAAGGAGGGCTGAAACATGTTGTCTGTTGGAATTTGTTTTCAATTTTAACATTTGAATTAGGATGTCCTCTCTTAAACTTCCAATTTGGCACTAAAAGGAGGGCTGAAACATGTTGTATGTTGGAATTTGTTTTAAATATTAACATTTGAATTAGGATGTCCTCTCTTAAACTTCCAATTTGAAGTTGCATCCATGTGCGTACATCTTCCAACACTCCACCCGAAGTGGTAAGACTATTGTCTCAGGTAAAATTCAATGGTAAGAGAAATTCTTCTGCTTTTAATCATGCCCTTCAATTTATTCAAGGTGTTTCAAATTCTAATTTTCAAGGAATTGACGAAGGCATTTTATGCAAAAATTTTACTCTCACATTTGTAGCAGAAGCTAGAAACTGGTGTAGAACCTTTCCAGTTGCCTCAATTCACAGCTGGGATCAATTTGTCACAGTTTTCGTTTGTAAATTTGACTGCTATGATTATGATCAGGTATATGATGAAATTGAATATCTACAAAAAGAAGATGAGCCTGTTAGAGATTTTAATATTAGATTTCATCTGAATTGTTTAAAATTTGATATTGAGAATGATCCCATAACTGAAGAATCATTAGATGGTGTTGATCATAATTATTTGTTGCCTCCTATTCCCGACTCATATGAAATTAGTCCAAGCTTTGTTCAATTCCCTTCCAACATAAATGAGAAATCCAATTTGAATGAGCAAATTAATTGTGATGAAAAAGTTTTACAAAGCTTAGAAGATATTTCTTATCGAATACAAGAAGACAAAAGCAGCACTTTTGGAAGAAAGGTCACTTTGGAATTTGAAATCAACTTGGAGGCAAATTCAGAAAATATGATCACAACTCAACAAATGAAGGTAAAAAATATCATGCCAACAGCTGAAAAGATTTCTGAATCTTTCCATGATAAGTGAATCCCAAGTTCAGAAAAGCCAAGTAATCTTCTTCCAAAAAACACGAGCACACCAAGGTATGATCTAAAACCTGAAATCTATGATGAACATAGTGCACAAGAGTTTTCAAAAAAATATATTTCTTGCATTACTTCAGAATAACATTTTTCTCTTTATCCTGATATTTTTAATGATGATATTTTTTCCCCTCTCAATATTAATGATATTTCAGAAAATACAGAGGTTGGTCTCAATGAATCACCATTAAGTGGTTTTCAAGATAAAGGAACAATTAGAGAACATTCTTTTGCCATTAACAGACATGAAATCCTTATTCCTCGTTGTTTGAATATACTGGATGAAACTGAAAAGAAACCTAGGGAATCTTGTGAAGTCATTTATGATGATTATTTTGACATTGAAGATGTTGATTTATCTCAAGAGAATCAACAGGAACTTCAAATAATATCTGAGAATGAGAGGTATTTTAAATCAAAAACCATTTCAATCGATCCTCATTCTAAAGCAGCAAATCATCTACATGATTTCATTACCCAAGAAAATATTCTAGTCTATGATTCATATCATGACCAACCTTTCATGCCTGTTCATAATCATGATTCCCTTTCTAAATCACAATATGGGAGTCAAGATCACTCAAATTCTATAATCATATCCAATCCTTGTGAAAGAGAAATCATTACAAAACAATCCGAACCGTGTTATAACTCTAGTTGTACAGATAATGGTTTTATTTTATTTTTTTCTTCTTACCTATTTTGTACAAAAACAAATTTGTTTTTAGATTTTAATTTTCAGACTTTTGATCCATTGTGCTGGCATACTGAACAACATACTTACTATCAGATATTCAATTGATGTATGGCCCTGTTGGAAAACTGAAGTTTTTCAAGAACATGAGAAGCTATTTCAATTTCATCCTCAAACAATGTCAACGATTGATCAAAAGCTTCCATCCTATCAAAGACAATATCAACAGAAGGATGTATTAATTAACAATTTTTCATTTCATTTGAGAGATTTCCATCCATCCTTCATTGATTCATTTAAAGAAATATGTTTGGAAGCGTTTCTTTCACGAGAAATTGTCAAAAGTTTAACTTTTGCACGTAACACTAATAATAACTTCCAGGCCTTTGAATCCGAAAATTCATAACTTCAATCTGGCCTGTCATCTCTTCCATTGAACATTTATTAGTCCTTAATAGAAATCCATCCAAATTTCTATGATCCAATAGGTATTCATTTGGAAAGAAAATTTCATAAGAAGGAAATTCTAAATAAAATTCTAACAATAGTTGTACATTCTTATTCCACATTTAATGTTCTAAGTTCAGTAAGAGTTTTGTTTCTAGTACTAATATTTGAACTGAATATATATGCAGGAACGGAAATGAGAAAATGGTTACACTGGAAATATGATTACACCTAGTCAATTTCAAGTATATTGTTAGAATAGGAGTAGAATTAGTTTAATTAGTCTGTAGGTAAAAAATAAATGAAGTAATTAGCCCTTTTCATATTTTATAAGTATACAAGAAAAATTACCTCTCATTAGAAAAAATTTTGATCATCCTTAAAACAATTCTCCCATAATAAAACCAGTTGTGAATGGTTACATTAGGCATTTACGAAAAAAACACCAACTCTCTTTCAGATTTTGATTTTTCGCTTGTATAAATAGCAAATCTTTTGGAAAATTGATCTTTATTATTGAAAGATACAGTTAAAGACTCTAACCTAGATATGACACTAGTTTCAAATTCATAAAGCTTTAATGAAAATAACCTTTAGTGAAGAAATAGTTTTATATTAGTGCAATGAAAGGTATCAATAACAAAATAAAGATTCTCTGTAGAATAGCTACTTCCAAAAACTCTATCATTTTCGTCCAAAGCTATCTAAAGGAAACAATGACTTCCTCCCTGCCAAGGAAATCACAACTTTCAGAGGAATAATCCAAGGATACACTTCATCTTGAAGAATGAGAGGTCTCATCACGAGCTGACTTATCATAATCGCAGATATTATAAATTGTTGACTTTGCCAAATACTGC
Source organism: Pinus taeda (assembly GCA_000404065.3). Lineage (NCBI taxonomy): Eukaryota > Viridiplantae > Streptophyta > Pinopsida > Pinales > Pinaceae > Pinus > Pinus taeda. Next base: position 101,949 of record APFE031108923.1, read on the forward strand.
ATACCACAACAGAGCAATGACTCAAGATTGTTACAATCAAGAGGCAAGGGGTCTCATCATGAGCCAGCTTGTTCAACAAAGTTATAAATCGAGTGAATGACTGTGTCATAAATTGGCTATCAAACCAAGACATTGTTCTTTAAGAATAAAAAGAAAATCAAAGCAATAAGTGTGGATGTGGATTCTTTTTTAAGAGTTGTGGGTTTCTTTAAGTAGGATACAGGATCATTGCTGGGTAACAGGTAACCCTGTTGAGGCTATAAACGCCTGCTGGCAGCAGAGGCTCTACCTACGACAAGTGAGCATATTTAAAACTGGTTTACAGAGAAGACTTTGTTTTATCTTTACAGACCAAGTAATGACTGATCTAAACACAAGGACTAACTTGAGGGAGCAAATAATCAAAGTTGAAAATAGCTGAGACAAAATGTCATTGACAGGTTAGAGCATAATGTACTTTATCTTTCCATAATAAAGTTTAATTTTCTGAAAAATTTTCTGTTTTGGAAGCTGAAAAAATTCAATAGAAACACAGATATAACTGGTTCTTCCAAGTGAATTGCCAATTGTTGTGGCCACCAACAACCCCCCTCCTTGTGAAGTGTTATTGCTAATACTAAATAAGTGGGGACCCTCAGTGAAAAATCTAAAAAAATCAATTAGTGTTATATTTTCTTTTAGATGAAACTTACAACATCATGGACTTAGGAAAATACCTTTGAAGAATCTAAAGATCTAAGTTTCAAAATGAAGAAAGTAAATTCATTCCTTAAGAGATATCGCATCGCACAAAGAATGATAGGGTACCTTCTAATGAGTTAAAATGATAAAAAACGCGAGATTGCGACGCGAAACTTCATCGCATCGCATACATTAAAGAAACACTCACATTGAAAACTTTAAAATCGCCAATATGCGATATCGCATCGCAAAAATCACATGAATTACACATAAGGATTATAACGATTAAGCGATCTGCGATATTGCGATACTACGATACTGCGATTTTGCGATATTGCGATACTGCAACCTTGCAATAGAACAACACGATGAAATTGCGATACAACGATCTGCGATATCGCAAAGCAAAATCGCAGGACCTCTCCATCGCAGTTGGTTTTGGCTCATTATTCGAGAAAATTTTTTTCTAAGCCAAGAACTGGTCATGCATTTTAATGCGAATTAATGAGTTGGTGCCAGTTGTTAATGAAGTATGGTGTTGTGTTTTTCGAAGAACTAGTTCACGCAAGGTGGCATGTTTTGCATATCTTCGGCATTTAAAGTTTTCTTGTCATTATTTTTTATCATTACTTCCACCTCAAATGTAAACTGCAGGAACGAAGGACAAAGCGTTATACAAGGCAGTATGCAGAAAACTATGAGGAGGAAAGGCAACACTCCAATGTCCATTTCGGAAGGAACACCTAATCCACTTAAGGGAGAGAAAGAGCCGCAGAACTCTTCTGAGGCATCCATCACAGATTTCTCATATACAACCATGGTTGAATGGGTACTGAACGATGCTGATAATAGAAACAGACAGTTTAATTCTCAGGGTCAAGAGCTCATGGAATGACTATTTTTACAAATTTTGAGCTTTATACCCAATGAGAGAAAAAGGCGCAAGAGGCGAAAAACGCATCAGGGAAGCCCGGATCAAGAAACAGAGGCAGTTTCCGAATCGCGCATCACTAAGAAAACTTGCTCGAAAAGGAAGGCTCCTAATTACTTAGTCACCTGCAAGCCCCGAAAATTGCAAAAAAGCAGTGATAGAAACAAACTGGAATCAGAAAACTAAAGGAAAAGCAGAAGCAGTCCAAGGGTTAACCAAGTTGAAATGGGATTTTTACCAGGTATACATGGTAATGCCACATATTCATTGGATGGTTATCAAGTATATCATCAATTTTACTGAGAAGATAATGCCAGCTCTTTCCGATTCTGTTTGCTTAACTCAACCAAAGATGGAAGACAGTCAGCCGACTCCACTCAGGAAAATACTGAATGCTTGCGACGTTAAGGAGAAAATTTATAAATAGTTAGATATTAGATTTAATTTTAGAAATAGTTTTGCTTAGAAAGAGGACGGTCATTTAAACCGAATCCTCAATTTCTGTAAATAAGTTATTTAGTTAGTAGTATTTAAACCCTTCTCATGCATTTAGAGAAGGGTCCAGAAATTTATCAAAAACTTGTCCTCAGAACATGCACTTTTGCACCCTCAGAGGAGGTTTTGGTGAATGAATGGAACAGGTTTTATTTGATATTTGCATTTGATATCTGCTACTGATGTTGCACTTCTGTACTCTTAGTGGATGTTAAATCAAGGAGAGATAAATCAATTGTCGCTTGAAGCTCATGAGTAGGACTAGTTATAAATGGTACTTTTATCTCTTAAGCATTTCTGCTTATGCGTTAAAGTGATATTCAGTTTTCAGTTGTTTATATATTATAGCATAGATGTCTGAGTTATCATTTGGCACTTTGATACGGTGATAACTATTTGTTTATGTTTAGTGTATGAATAACTCATTTATGTGATAAGTTTTCACAACTGTTTCATCTAACTTCTTATACGAAGTAGTTCATCTTTATTGAATTCTCTTCTTATAATAGGCGAATGATCTTTATTACCAATTATTGTTTGAAATCTTTTTAGATCGCATAGAAGAAAGATCACACCCCGGATTAGCATAAATTTTGATGTTTTTCTGTTTATTAGAATACAACAGCACAACATTAGATTAGAATTAGGGTAGGAGTATTCCATTTAGAACAAAAATACCCATTTTTCTCACACACACACACACTGAATTGGGAAACTGGTCCCATATCCCCAGTCGGACCCACTATACCAAACGGATAAGGAGCTGCCAACCAAGGTCCGGACCGGGCGGGTATCCCCCTTGTTGTTGACCCGATTTTCGGGGCCTTCAACACAGCCACATGCAAAGGTTCTGGGAGTGGAGACATCCACTTAGGCAGAGTCTTCCAGAGAGGGAAGAAAGCGCACTAGAGAGGTTGACAGATTGTTGGATGATGCATGGGAGAATATGGGAGCACCCTCTTCTCAACGCAAACAGAGGAGCTCACCAGAGAGGTACACTGGATACATGGAACTTATGGGTGCATGTGTTGTGATAGAGGCATCTTCTTTTCAGGAAGCAGTGCAATAGGCAGTTTGGGTTGATGCGATGGTGGAGGAGTATGGCTCCATAGTTCAAAACAGTGTTTGGGATGTGGTCCCGAGACCGAAGAACAAGTCAGTTGTGAGCTCCTGTTGGCCTTACGAGGTAAAGCAAACTGCAAACGGTAGTGTGGAGAAGCATAAGGCCAGATTTGTGGCCCATGGCTTTTCATAGGTAGAGGGGACTATGATGAGACCTTTGCTCCTATTGTAGGGTACTCGTCAATCAGATCTATTTTGGCACTATCAACACAGATAGGTTGGAAGATCCATTAGATAGATGTGAAGGTTGCCTTCATCAATGGAATGACTGAGGAAGAGGTGTACATAGAGTAGCCCGAAGCTTTTGAAACCTTGGATTGTGAGTCACATGTCTGCCATCAAGAGAGTGTTGTATGGGCTTAAGCAAGCACCCTTTGCTTGGTACACCAGGATATATAGCTACTTCACTCGGTTGGACTTCACGAAGAGTGAAGTAGACGAGAACCTGTATCACATAGTGGTGGAAGGTAAGTTGTTGATCATTGTACTTTGTGTAGATGATCTCATACTAACAGGTGATGAGAAGCTCATTAAATCTTGTAAGGAGGATCTTGCAAGAGAGTTTGAGATGAAGGACATGGAGCTCATGCATTACTTTCTTAGCATGGAGGTCTGGCGGGGAGATGGGGAGTTGTTTGTTTCTCAAGGCAAGTATGCCAATGAGATACTCAGGAGATTCTGCATGGAGAGCAGTAAACCCATGGAGACTCCTCTAGCTGGTAGCTGGAGGAAGGAGGATGCTACTTCAGGAGAAGTGGTGGAAGCTACTGTTTACAGGCAGCTGGTGGGTTCACTCATGTATTTGGTGAACACATGATCATATATGTGTTATGTAGTTAACCAACTTAGTCAAGCGATGGTTAGGCGTACCAAGTTGTATTGGAAGGCAAAAAAGCATGTATTGAGATACCTCAGAGGCACTACTAAGTTTGGGTTGTGGTGCAGACAGAGAGAGGGAGTAAAGCTTCAAGGCTTCACCGATGTATATTGGGCAGGAAGTCCATCTGACAGGAAGAGCACATCATGAAGGATCTTTAGTATTGGGTCAGTTGCAGCTTCTTGGTACAATAGGAAACAAAGGTCGGTTGCGCTCAGTTCGGCAGATACGGAGTACATGGCTGCAAGTCAAGCAACATGTGAGGCTATCTCGATGAGGAAGATACTGGTTGGTTTGTTTGGTCAACTAATGGATCCGACAATGATTTATTGTGATAATCAGAGTTGTATTAAACTCTCTGAAAATCCAGTTTTTCATGATTGGTCAAAGCATATAGATATCCGATATCATCATCTCATAGATTGTGTATTGAGGCAGATCATGTTCTTAGATTACATTCCCACATAAGAGCAAGATGTTGACATCTTGACAAAGGCATTGCCAAAATGTAAATTCGTGTATCACATAGACATGATTGAGGTAGTGGATAATCCCTTTTTTGTTGAGAGGAAGTGTTGAGAAATGGAAACAAGAAATTCCAGTTTAATTTGTCCTTGAATTAAACTGTGAATTAAAATAGAATTCTTTTCTCATAGCAATTTGAAAATAATTAACTAAGTTTAATTAACTTAATTAATTTAGGAAATTTGAATGGGAAGTCTTTTAGAAGACATGTATATGTTCTTCCTAACTTATAGGAGTTCAAGATGAGTTATGAATGAGTTGTAATTATTTAACTCAGTTTATTGAGTTAAGTCCAGTTAAATTTGTTCCAATCAATTTCAGGAACTAATAGTGAGTAAACAGTCAGTTAGGACACTAGTGACCTAATTAGTGCTACTCTAGTTAATTGAAGATTCCACCATCATAAACTAATGCATGTTGATTCTGGGAAAGACCCAATTGAGACTAGAGTGCAAGGACAATGTACTATTTGTTTTATATTTTTCTAAGTTGCACTGATAGTGCGTGCATTCAAGAGCTGATCCTTGAGGGATTGCGCTATTTTTAGAGGCTTTATTTCCCTTTAAATACAAACTATTATTCATAGGAAATACACATTGTAATAGAGGCTTGATAATTGGCTAAGCTTTGGCCTTGAGCTTGCTTATGAGTTGGAGATTAAATTTTTGGAGTGTTGGGATTGTTCTAGAGAGAACAAGCATTGTAATTTCATCTTGATTTTCCAGATTAATACAAAACAGATAGTGGGGTTTTGAGTTGTGGCTTTCCCCGAATATTTATTGTGTTATGTGCCTTTGATTCTCTTCCTCTATTGATTATTGTTTTCACGATGTTTATGGGCTTTTGCTGCAAAGAGTAGAAGTAGATTCTTGTCTCTTGTTTTAGTAGATTACATGAGCTTGTGAATCTACAGGTTTTTCTACAACTAAATTGGGTCCTAATGATAAAAATGGTCCCCTGAGTTGATTCCTCCACTTTTCAACTCTCAAAGCATCAAGATGGATGGCAGACAATATAATGATCCAATCTGGATCAATACAAAACAAATATTCCAATGTATTTTGAGTTATGCCGGGGGGGGCTACTCTTGTACCCTTATGCCATTTATCTAAAGACATGGACCTTTCTTAAAAAGGCATTTTGGCTAATTGGGAGAGCATAAGAAATGACCATCATGCATGGCATGTTGATCTCATCCATGTTCCCACTCTTGTTGACCAAGCATCTAAATATGAGCCTACTCATGTTAATATATAATCAGATATGGAGATGAATGAATGGAAAGCTTTATCAAGATTGGTCCCTATAGGGAATATCCAATTAGTTTCTCTTGACATGTTCAGCCTTAGAAGACTCGACACTTCCAACCCATGGGATTAACCAAAATTCATACAACAACTCCATCCCCTATGTCCTTCTAGAAATACATTATCTATAAATCAACAACATGTGTTGGACATAATCCTACAAGGCCTATGAGTAAGATAACCAAAGCAACCATTAAATATGATCATCCAAGGCACTCCAAGCATTGAAAAATACTATCTTATAAGTTGGATCAAAGAGGTACTATCTTCTCAAGCAACAATTGGTCATGGCCCAATATTTCTTCATGCCCCTACTAGTGTTTCATCATTTAACATGCATGCAAACACTATACATTTAGGGCTTAGGATTCTGTTGATGGTGTTGGACCCACCAACATGCCAAGGGGATCTCCCCGGTAAGAAGTCCCAATTAGACCTCAGACCGTTTGGTGTAGGAGTCCCAGCAGTGGGTCATAAGGTAATGCCTTGACCACGATGTCGCACAGAGGCAAGTAAGATAACTCTGTCAGTAGCAAGGGTGTGACTGTTGCAGTGAGTCAAGGAAGGTGTATGAGAGGTTCTAACACATAGGGGGGAGATGAGGGTGAAGGTGAGTTCCAAGTTGAAAGGGATCAGTCCCAACTCAGCTAGGAACACACAACACAAAAGGACATACACAGCTTTTGGCGGAGCAGTCCACTCTGATGCGGTAGTCACATCATACAAGGCAAGATAACACATACAACACTCATAGATCAGTTTGAACGAGTGCAATGGTTGTTACAACAAGGTTCATGTGAAAGGTCTATCTGATGTCTGGCAGAATATTCGACGCAGACGGGACAACATTAACAGCATATACAACACATTTGCAACAAGATTCATATAATTGCATACAAATCAGTTCATACACAATACGTAAGTTAAACAACATATATCATTAAGGCAACCAAAGGAGTCTGACTACAATAACAACATATGCATGAAAATGTGTTGGCTCTTATTATATAAAGAAGTGTAAGTTCCAATCATATAATACATCCATGTAAACCTGCTAGCCCCAATAGTGGAACGTTACAGCCACATCCTTCCTGCTCCTCCAAAGAGATGAACTTGCTCCGTGCAGTGGAGAAGCTAAGGCATGTTACAATACTGTTCAAGCTCTTTCCAAGATAGTCATATCAGAAGCTTGGCTGACCAAAAAGCCTATACAATGAGTTATGGGGGACTATTTATAGCAAAGGGTGGGGTGACCCTTGACATTCCCCTTTGTGATAGTTCAACTACCCTCACGACTCTTGACCTACTCTATGACTGTTACATCCAACTATTGCCACTTGACTTACACTTGACATGACTCAACATTACAATGCACATGTACTCATGTGAGACAACATGGCTTCAGCAAGCCATGCAAGACATCACTGACACTCGATCCATTGTGATGAGACCAACTCTTTGACATGCTTGTGATTGTGAAGGTGGTGAGTTGATGCCAATCTTGGTTGTCAGTGATGGTGTGCATGTGCCTCATGGTGACATATTATTGAAGCGAACTCTTGCATCAGTTTCAACTAGTGCATTGGTTTGGCTCCTTCATCCAACTCGTCTGCTAACATGCGCATGGTTTTCTTGGGTGCGGCTGAAACAACAACACACTGATGCATAGTGTATATATTGATATTCAAGTGTGTGCTGGTGGTCATGCACATCAACTTGTCGAAGTACATGTTCAACTTCAGTTGGACTTGCTTCTTGTCTTCTCCTTGGTGAGTGTGTTGAATGGGTTGGGTTGCATGCATGCGCACAATGACATGCATGTTGCCAAATACCTTGCATGCGATCAACAACACTGCCCACCATGTATGCTCCGTGTCAGCTGCTGGGATGGATCTTTAACTTGTACGAGCGCAGTTTCATCCGTAAGTGCATGTTTCGTCCACTGTTGTTCCTTATCCTACTACAACTCATTCGTCGGTTTGTGAACCTTCATGTTCTTCCTTGAGTTGCTACTTCGGCACATGCAACTCCTTCTTTGTTCCATTCTCTGTCTCCGTGCAACTTTCATGTCGCGTCGTCACCTCATAGCATGAGTCTCCAAATTTGCTTTCATTATTAGTGGATTTGCTTGAGCTTGCAACTTTGTTCTGCCTCTGTGTTGCCAATAACCTTCCTCTTTCATTCGCTACATTCGGTATGCTACCTTCAGCTGTTGTTCATGATGTTGCTTGCTATGATGCTACTGCTTGATGTCCTTGTCTACAAACAACTTGATGTCTTCGTGAGTAAGCAAGCTCATAGAAATTTGATCCACTGCATGTCCAGGTGTGATCCGAACGATGTCTTCAACTCTGCTCTCTTGGAAACCATTGTACTTGCACTACTGAGAGGCAGATGAGCACATGTAATACCTGGGGACATGGCAACACTCATGGAAAGCAATTTGTCAGTCGAAAACCAAAATGAAATTTGAGAACTGATTTGCAACATAATTGTGTGACTAATCATGATGGTTGCGCAATTTCTGCTGGGAGGTCGGGCGACCGACTGCCAAGACTGCACAAGGCACAGTCTGGCTGCTGGGAGACTGAATTATTTATGGAACTGCGCAATGCACAGTCCAGTCTGGCTGCTGACTGCTGGGATTGCGTAATGCGCAATTCTAGCTAGGAAGCACTGCTGGCCTAGGGACAAATTTACGCAATTTCTTGGGCCAAGTAGCCACTATCCTCCAGAAATGTGCAAAACAATTATGGAGGCAAGTGCTGGGCAGGAATGCGCAAATCTGGAGAGGAAGGTGATCCTTCCTTCCCCATATTGTGCAATGCAGCCTTGGTGAAGGTAGAGTCTGGGCCAAGGTTGGCCTGACTCGCTGATGGGCAATTGAAAGCAACTAAGACAACAAATGCATGGCGACACTAAGTGATAGCATAAAGATTGACGGTGCATGCAAAACATGAATGGAAGATTCAACAAACAGATCAACGTGCATGTGGGTGAGGCAGTTCGTCGGTTGGATGAACGTCCATGTAAAATAGTTTCATGCATGCGACAATAGTGAGATAGCAATGAAAACTGAAATAGAGCTATGACGAGCTAGAATACATGTAAACAACAACGCATGTTCAAAGAAATCAAGCAAACAATACTCCCACAAGTAAAAACACAAAAAGTGAAAAAAAATGCAGCATAAGGCATGAGAAGCGGGCTTACCCCAAAACAATTGAGCTGAATGTGTCGACTGCTTCTAGATGCGATGTGGGATGTTAGAGTTGCAAGGTTGATGTGAGGAATGAGCTTTGTAGCATCCAGTTGATGAGTTTTTATAACCTCTAGGTTGTGACACGCACGCCACAAATCTAGGGAAAGTGACACTTGGTGGGAGGTTTCTGAATGGCTCCTTGCATGTAACCTCCAACTGCTAAATGTAGATCCTCGAGACAAGGGATGCCTTTGCATGCTGCCTTAGGAGAAGCAACCTATGCATGCAAGTTTTCTTTGCTCGGTCCAGAAGGGAACTGGTCAACTCAGTCGCACATGCAAGAGGCTGTTCGATAGCTTGAAGGAAATGCACATTTCTGGCTCGCAGCTGGGCTGACTGCCCAGGAGATTTGCACAATTTATGGGTAGAGCAGTTGACTGCTGCCCAGATTTGGACAAATTTTAGGCTGAGCAGCTTTGTTGGGGAAATTTGCGCAAATGCTGCTGGGAGTGTTGGCAGGTAAGATTGCGCAATCCTGGAGCCCAACAAGCTGCGAGAGAGGATTTCACAATTTTTGGGGGGAAGGTTGGTTGCCCTCTAGAAATGCACAATTTTCAAGGGGGAGCTGCTCAACCTGCAGCTGGACCAAGTTCGGGTGAATAGCCTGTGAGGGGAATGGATCAAGTTGTGACTGAAAGGTTTCCTTTGTGCAAGAAAGACACTAAAGCTTGTAAACTTGATGAAGCAAGGTAAGCTACTGTGAAGGTTAGAAGGAAGGCTCCAAAACAAGGCTAAGGCAAAATTTTGGAGGGTGGTTGTAGCCGTTACAACACTTGGCGACACACTGGTAGAACTCAGCTCTCTGAATGGACCTTGTTCATGAAAAGCAAGTCTAACACCTCTAGAAGTAATTTTCAGTTCTTAGCTCATCTTGGTTTCACACTAACTTAATTGAAAGATGTAACATCTTCCAAACCCTTGGTCGATTGAAACACATTCCAAGCCAAAGCAACACAGTTGTTTTGATTGGGGTTGAGGGGTATATAAGTGTTGAGTCCCAAACTTGCATCTTTCCTACACATTTTTCTAGCTTCTTCCCATTCATCTGAACCTCCTAAGTCATGAGTATCATTGCATATTAGTTAAAAAAGGGCATTTAAAGTGGTTTCTTGACTATGTGTTTGTGTTGCTATTTGAACTAGATTTTTGTTTATAAGCTACGGAATCTTGTCACTTTCCGCAGTTGTTTTGTCAAAGTCTATATTGCAGGATTCTTCAAGTGAATCGAGCCACATGGGCAAGTTGCAAACGACGTGGACATGGACCGAGTCCTATTGGCTCAGTTGAATTCATCAGAAGAGGCCATAGTCAACGGTGGGCAAAGCGGTGGTCAACTTAAGAGTCCTACAGTGATAAAACTCTGTTTTTCACCACGTGAAGCTTTGCGTGGTTGTTCCTAGATCTCAGGGGACAATTTAACCCCTATGGACTGCTCCATGAACCGGACTCAACGACCACCCTCCAAAGATTGAATCTTCACGGCAGCCATACTGCTAAATCTCGGGACGTGGTTGTTTACGTGTCTTTTATCAGCGCAGAATGTAGGAAAATAGTTATGTCATCCTCTGTTGTAAATAATGCGTTCTCATACGCATATTAGTTAGCTTTTTGGTAATGTAATTCTGATTGTTAACGAGCCCATTGTGCCGTAACTTTATCTCTGTGTTATGACTGCATTTTAATACAGGAGAAGACTCTATTTCTGAGCTCAATTCGTGGTTGATCATTGATTGTCCGAGGATTGTGCAGAGGGCCCCTACACAGGCGGAGGTATTGTTTATTACTGTAGAGTTTCATGCTTTATTTATTTATGTTCCTTATGCCATAATCATTCACTTGTATATATATGAAATTTCTTATGGTATTAACTTTTGATACCTGTCCATAGCTTTTCACGTTTTCTATGCTGTTAACTGATCAGTGCTTTTGTTTCAGATTACAATAGGTAGCCCAGGCATTTGCACATAGTTTTCTAATGACTAATGACATGGAAATATTCTTGTCCTTCTGTTGATTCATTTCCTTTAGTTTTTAGTTCCAGCACTGTGTTATTTATTTCAGTTTTGCTCATTTACTCTTCTGTAAGATAGATATTAAATTACTCATGTCATTTTCAGTTACCTCCTAAAGCTAGAGCGAGTCGAATGGTGAGGGATTGAAGTATGAATGCATAGTTTGATATTAGTTTATTTTTCTGGAATTTAGTCATTGAATTGCTCATGTCATTCTCAGTTACCTCCTAAAGCCAAAGTGAGTCGAATGGTGAGGGATTGAAGTATGAGTGTGTAGTTTGATATTAGTTTTATTTTCTGCAAATTAGATATCAGATTGCTCAAGTTGTTTATGATTACCTCCTAAAGCTAGAGCGAGTCGAATGGTGACGGGTCAGAATATGAGTTGATGTAATGTGATTTCAGTTTACTTTGCTTGCAATTCTTGGATTTCTTTGAGTTAAGTTTTTCTTATATTTCATGGCAGCAAGGATACTGGGTTTCATGGTCACTAGATCACTGTTGTTTAATTAGAATAAGCGGCACATTTTCACTCTCTTTCAGGAATTAGTTTCATCATTGCATGTTTTAAATTTTTTTTTATTATTTTTATTTTATTATTTTATTTTATTTTATTATTTTTTTTAAGTTTGAAGTCTTGAAAATCATTTTAAAGGACATCATCACCTTGAACATTTATATCATACTTGTCTTTTAGAATTTCCATCTCACATTAGTGAATTAACAAAAATAAACCCAAAACAAAACAAAATCTCAAAAAGACAAAAAAAGTAAGAAATAGGTTATCTTGCACATATAGTGCACCGCACTTCAACAGTTTACGATTCCCGGATTGACAATTAATACAGAAAATTAGGACACTCTAAATTGACCAAACATTTTGCCGCCATTTCCGAGGGAGTGTAACTAGGTAGCCAATTTCCTAAAAAAAAAAAAAACAATAAAAAGAAGGGAAAAATTGATAACTTCTTGAAGTATGCTCTCCTCTACACTTAGTGTGATCTGAAGGATCATAAAAGAGAGTTACTGGTTCAATAATTTCTTAAGTATGCTCTCTTCTTGCACCCAGTGTCACCTGGAAGATCAGAAAGAGAATTATTAGCCCAACTTAACAATAAAAAATGACATGCATAGAGAAAAAGATTACAGGGGAAGGTTTATAGCTAGAGCTAAGAGTTCGATTTTCACAACTCCATCTTCTTCAAGGCATAGACAAGATTCACCACCATCTATCCCTAGCCTTAAGATTCCTGGAATTCAAGGAGCAGCTGAATTAGAGGATTCTCCTACACCATCTACCAAATCTCATTTAGAGGAAGACCCTTTCTTTACTTCCACATGAGAGCATATTGTAGTTCAAGAAGTAGAATCACCTGAAGAAGAAAAGGAAGAAACTCCCTCTCATCCTCCCTTAATAGAAGAACCAGAGGACTCTGAGGACTCTGAAGAAATTATCATGAAAGAGGAAGTAGTAGATGGATTTGGAGGTAGAGGTAGAGGTAGAGGAGGAGGAAACAATGGAAGAGGAAATGAAGGAGGAAGAGGTAACAATGGAGGAAATAGGGATGGGGATAACTCATTTGGATTCCCTATAGCCGATGAGGAAACCCATACAACAATGAAAAATAGTTCACCATCTGTCCTCCCAAACTTTCATGGGTTGAGAAGTGAGGATCCCGAAACATTTCTATTTGAGTTTGAAGTCTTGTGTCGAACCTATAATTATATGGAAGACTCTAAAAAACAATGTTTCCTTCAACATTAAAAGGAGCTGCTTTGAAATGGTTCATGGGACTAGCCACTCAGTCTATTAATAGTTGGAATGATATGAAACAAACATTCTTGGATAGATACCTGGACTATTGCATGCCCACCAATCATAAGGATAAGGTATTCAAGATGATGCAAAAAGAAGATGAAAACTTGGAGGACCTACTTGAAAGATTTCAATACAACTTAAAGAGAGCAAAAATGAGTAATCTAGATGAGGAAACCTTGAAATCCCTTCTATTGAAAGCCATTAGAGATGAATGAATAGACATTTTAAACATGATGGGAAAATGAGATATCTCTCCACTTCCACTTCATGACATAGCAGAACTATGTGTCCATCTCTCAAGGGGAAAATCTAAAACTGCAAAAGGGCCTAGAGATCCTTCTCTGATTAGAGCAAACAAATCTGCAACCAGTTCAGTAAGTAGGGCAGAGATTGGCAATATGCTTGATGAGTTTAAAACTGATATTTTAGGGAGCCTTAATGAGCAACTAGACACCCTTAAAATACAAAACAAGCAAAAAGCAGAAGCTGAAGCTTTGGCCATCTTTTGTCCAAAATGTAGGAAGAAACATGCTCTAAGGGAATATCCCTTGGATGCAAAAGTTGTAGAAACATGTATGATATGCTCAGAAAGCCATGAGACCAAGGATTGTCCTTCAATTCCTCGGCTCAAAGCTGTCTTTCAAGAAGATCCAAATTCAGTGGAGTCTCTCTGTTTTGTTACAGGGAGACCATGGCAGGGGCAACAAAATCAAGGGTTCAATAATCCTATGAACTTTCAACCCCCGCCAAATTGGAATCCTTGGCAACAACCTTGGCCCCAATCTAAAAATCCATATCAATCATGGGTACAAGGTATGCAAAATCCTTACGGGAGATTTGCTCAATTTTATCAATATCCTCCATCCTTTCCAATTCAACAAGCTCCACAACTTCCAAATCAAAATCCACAATTTTCATTACCATTCCCACAACAACAACAAACTCCTCAACAAAATTCTCAACTCTTGCTTCCATTCCAACAAAAAGCAAATCAACTACCTTCCTAGCCATTGCCAAATCCCAATAATAAAAATCCTCAAAATGATTACATGGTAGAAGGACAACAATTTCCTACCTATATGATTGTTCCTCTCAATGATGTACAACTCAGATCTGGTGGAGTTTTAGAAAAACCTTCTACAGATGCTCAAAAGCAAAGTATTTCTGAGGAAGATTCTCTTGAAGCCAATAAAGGTTCTAAAGCATCTCTTCAAAACCCAGACACTCAAAAAGAAAAAGAAAAAGAGTCAACCCCCACAACTCCTGTAGTTGAGCAACCTGCATCTTCATCCACACCTCCTTTTCCTGAAAGGTTACAAATTGACAAAGGAGTGGAAAAACAAATCTTGTTGCCTGACTATGATTTCCTAGA